>WOFM01000325.1:4679239-4706116 GCA_011428145.1 Ericerus pela
TGACGTAGTTCGTCCTGGTATTTTTCCAGGGACGAATAGATTACGTCGACGAATGACTTGACCGACATTCTAAAATTTGTGCGGGAAAAAGAAATTTTTAAAATTAATTATTTTTTTTTTTTTTTTTTTTTTTTGAAAACAGCGAAAAGCGACACGAAAAATACGAAAAAATGCGACGAAATTCGAAAAACACGACGAAAAAATACGTGAGCGCATAAAAAAAATAAAAAAATGAAAAGTGAAAAATTTAGGAAAATGAAACACATCTACTTACGTTCTCGTAGCTGGCGGACTTCGAGACGAGGGGGCTGTCTACAAGTTTTGACCTCGAGGTCAAAGTGAAAAGATGGAGAAAAAGTATATATAAAAAAAAATATAAAAAAAAATGTAAGTGAATGAAAGTATGAGAGTGAGGTGAATGACAAATACCAAATAGGTTTCCTCGAGAGGTTAGGCTTCCCAAAAACGTGTTTTCGAGAAGACCTGAACCTCGAATTAATAAAAAAAATATAAAAAAAAATAAAAAGATGGATGAAATGAATGAGTCAATGAGAGAAAAAAAAAATATAAGTACAGAAAAATGTTAAAAAAAATTTAAAGTGCACGAAAAATAACGGTGAAATAAATTCGATGCTGATCAGTCAAGCAGAAAAGTAAGAATGAATTGGTGTTTGAAATGATCGTCTTGAAGAAGTGCAGTGAGAATGTGTTTCATTGTTAGAGTCATGAGATAAGGCATCCTCGATGCATTTGATTGCAGAGTGTGTGTGTGATGTATGAAAGATAAGGCTTGCTGTAAAACACGCACACTAACATTCTCTCTTCTAAAACGTGTTAGGCATCGGCGCTGAATTTTAGGCGGGGTGCAATTCTCGTAGCGTCCTTTAACGCCTCGTAGCGCCCTCGAGCGCCGAATTATTTTTTCGCCTGAAAATATTCTGTTAGAAAATGTTAGGCTACGAGAGAAAATACGAAAATTTAGGCGGTTATCTGTCTATATTACGCACGCCTGAATTATAACCTAGGCTATGTGTAAGAATTTAATATTTTTCGCCTTTTTGGTGGCTCAGACCTAGGCCTGAAATACGAAAAATTTGTTCTTCTCGCCAAAAAAATTTTAATTTTACACCCTTCTATGTATTTTTCTTTTTCTATTTGTTCATTTCATTTTTATTTTATTCCATTTTCATTTCGTATCATTTCAATGCTATATATTTATATATCTTTTTTTTTTTTTTTTTTTTTTTTGTGTTATGGTTATTTTCTTTTATTATTTTCGTGTATTTTTTCCAGAAGGGTGTTTACAAAATGAAAGTATTTCTCTCACCCTCGTGATTTTACGTTATACAAGCCTAGTATTTCAGGTTGTTTATATGTTGTTGCTCCTGGTTCCCATTTTCGAGGCTCTCCAGGATGTATGAGTTTCTCCCCTTCTCTTGGACCACCAGGAATGGACCTTTGTAGATGGGGGCCAGCTTTTTTGCGAATTTATTTTCTTTATTTGATAGGTGGTGTTGTTTGACATATACCATGTCCCCGTATTTTAGTTGTATGGGCGAGGATAAGATTTGTTGAAGTACTTTTTTTCTATCTTCTAATTTTTTCTTATTCTTTCCTGCACCAATTTCAACATTCTCGAGTACTCTTCCTCAGAGATTTTCTCCAGCTTGGCGCTTCCACGTACGGTGGGGGCGCATCCGGAGATGTAGAAGGACGGGGGGTACTCCAGTGACCATATGTTCGGTTGTATTTATTTTTCTTTCCACGTCTTTTATGTGGTCTGGCCATTTGGAGTGTTTTGATCTATTTTCAAGATGTATCCTCAAACATTCTGCGAGGGTCTGCATGACCCGTTCGGCAGGGTTTGAGGCAGGACGATAAATCGAGGTGAACCTGGTGTTGATGTTCTGCGATTTCCAGTGTTCAGTCCATTTTGAGGACGAAAATTGCGGACCATTGTCCGATAGAATGTTTTTGGGTTTCCCAAACTCAGCTATATAGCGTTCCATCCTATCTATGGTGCTTTCCGTGTTCATTATTTTTACTGGATACAATTTTACATGTTTCGTGAAGACGTCAAGGACCACGAGTATCTTTTGTACGGAGCCTCGACCTTGGGGCAGAGGGCCGAAATAATCCACCGCGATTAATTCATTCTTTTCTTTAGCGATAACGTTTTTCATTTCCCCATAGGGGGTGAAGTGATCCTTTTTGCAAGTTATACACTTTCTGCATTGCTTTACATGATCTATGACATCACCCTTGCACCCCGGCCAGTCGAAAAAACGATGTATAATGGTGACTGTTTTGTTTATGCCGGGGTGTTGTGCATCCGAGTGATAGTATGTGATGCATTGGTTTCTCTTCTTTACCGGGAGATAAACTCTCCGTTTTCCATCTCTCCCTTGGATGTAGAATAAGCCATCCTCGAAGGTGACGTGGCGTTGAGATTGGTGGTTAAAAGCGAGGGAAATCTCTGAGTCTTCTTTCTGTAACCCAGCAATCTCATTATACCATTGAGTGAAATTTTTTGAAGTGATTTCCGCGTACTTCCGGTATGGGATGTATGGGGCCAACAATCAGCTCCGGGGCTTGACAAATGCTGTTAGGAACCACAAAGTTGTCTTCGTGACAGATATAGGTCTTATGATACCTCGAGAGGGCATCCGCAATCTCATTTTTCGAACCAGAAATATGGTTGATACCCTTTATATTGAATTCCTCAAGGGTAGTAATCCATCTCGCAACCCTTGGCGAGCAATATCGTTTTTCGTTACGCAACATCGAGAGGCTTTGGTGATCGGTGAAAACGATTAGCTCATACCCGAGTAACATGAAGTAACATTTTTTCAGGATATAGATAATGGCCAATAATTCTCTTTCGTAGGTCATATAATTCATTTCAGCTCGCGAAAGGAGCCTGCTGACCATACTAATTATTCTTGGCTGGTTGTCGTCCGTTAGTTGGTAAATGAAACCTCCAATGCCGTAGCCTGATGCGTCCGCCATGATAAAGAATGGACGATCATATTGTGGGTGGGCTTCCAATATACATCTCGACATTTCTTTTTTAAGTGTATCGAATGCCTTCTGCGTCTCATTGTTCCATTCAAAGGGGACATTACCACATAGCCGATATAAGGGTTGGCCGATTTCTGCGCATCGGGGAATGAATCCTCGATAAAAATTCACAATCCCGAGGAAGGATTGGACAGCTTTTTGATTTTTCGGAGTCGGGAAGTCTCTCACTACCACCGTTCTTTCTTCGAGAGGTTGTATCCCTTCCTCCCCGATGCGATGACCTATAAATTTGACTTCATTTAGCAAAAAATCGCATTTGTCCTCATTTAAGGTCATATGTGCGTCCCGGACGCGTTGAAAGACAAGTTTTAGGTGTTTCAGATGTTCCTCACGAGTCTTTGAGTGGACCAAGATATCATCCACGTAGGCTGCTATAAATTCCTCGGTCCCCTTGAAGACTTCTCTTATTGCCGAGAGGAATGCCTGCATGCTATCTTTCGTCCCAAAAGGTATCCTCGTGAATTCGTAGGGCACTCCTTCGAAGACGAACGCGCAATATTGACGCGATTCCTCGTCCAAAAGTATTTGCAAGAAACCCTCACAAAAATCTAATGATGAAAACAAACGTGACCCGGCAAATTCGGTTTTAAGTTGTTCGATATGGGGGACTTCATCACCCTGCACATCGAGATATTTGTTTAGTTGTCTAAAATCTCCGCAAGGACGATATGTGCCATCCTTTTTCGGTACCGCGACGAGGGGCACCCTGTACGAAGATTTGGAACCCTTTATTATTCCTTTGTCCAAGTATTCTTGGATTTTAACCCTTATCTTTTCTCTTTTGTGCCTGGGCACAGGGTAGGTTTTACACATAGTGGGTTTGTATTCCGCCTTTACCTTTAAGTGATGTTTGTATAGATTGCACGCTCCTGGTTCCAGGCGAAAAATATCGTCGAATTCGTCCCTTAGTTTTTTGAATTCGGGATCATAGTTTTTTGGAGTCGAGAGCCTTTGCATTTTGTTTTCGACGGCTCCGTTGGCCAAGATCGGCGAGAGGTCGTGCAGCCCAATATTGTAAGGATTTAGGGACACACTTCCAGAATCAGGTCCCCGAGGACGTATTTTATTTCCCTCAATTCTAGCAGGATTAGGGAAATTAGTACCAATTGCTGTTTCATCATATTCCGCGTCCGTGAATTCGGGTATATGGGTGTTATCCTTCAAGATAGCCATTATATTCGCTATACACTTGAAGTTTTCGGGAGCCTCTTCCTCCTGGTACGATAGAATGGCCCCAACCGAGGGGACAGGTGGAAAGTCCGCGTATCGGTTGGTATGCTTCATTAACAGTGGTTGAACGTCGAGAGGTGATTCTATTTCGTCAGATTCGAACTCCTCCTCATCGATCTGTGTGGATACCTCAAGGATGTCCTCCAACGAAGGGTGCACTGATTCCTGTGCAGAAGGCTTTAAGGGATGAGAGGCACTGTTGTGTCGTTCCAGATTATAGAACGATGCCATATTCTCCTTTTCTATTCCACTTACTGTCTCATCTTGCACGAGTGCAATCGGACAATCCCTGAGATAATGGAGGGGATCTTGGACCTCTCCCTTGGAGACCATGTCTCTGATTTCGTCATAGGCATAGATGGCTATGGTGTGGTCTTTTGAATCGGGGGTTGTAAATGTTAGACCCTTCCGTTTTCCAAACCCAATAGCCGCATGATAGGCCACAAAAAATTCACGACCAAGTATCATGGGTATGTTAAAACCCTCGACTATGCGCATGACCAGACGCACGGGGATTCTTCTTTCTGTTCTGTGGTCATATAAGTACCAAGTGACTAGTATTGAACGTGTGACCTTGGTCACCTTCTTCACAATCACTGCTTTCACTGTCAGACCTGATGTGGGAATTTCCTTGTAATCCAGGTCTGGACATAGTTTCAGAATTGAGGCGAATACATTTTTCTCCGCGAATGTCCAAGGGGACCCAGTGTCGCCTAATTTTGGAAAAAAGTGGTTGTTTACCTTGGACAATATATAGGGTGCTTTGATATAGTCGGGCACCCTTGCACGTAACACAACCTCACCACCTTCAATCTCATTATCCAGCAAATTTGCAAAGCCTGCACATGATAATGGATCATAGGCTTCTGGAACGATTATTGAGACCCTTGGCATGTTTTCATTTTTACTCTCAGCCGGAGTTGAAAGAGGTCCAGTCGTAGTTGGTGGTCTCCCTGCTGGAATGGTGGGTGTTTTGTTTATTATCGGGGCCTCACTTTTTCGGACCCAATCTATTTTGTCAGCCATCAGGCTTAATGCTTCGGTGCTAAACTGTTTATCGTCCCTGAACATTTTCTCTTTTATCAGGAGACGGAGTTTGGCATCCCTGTCGAAATAATAATTATTAACCTCGTAGGATCGACTGTGATCGAAGGACAGAACCGCGTGATCTAGGTTAACAAACTTCAGGCCAAATCGACGGGCCATATTGTGGATGTTAGCGTCGATGTTATTTAGAGTATTCCAGTAAGTAAGGCTCCCAAGATCTGTAGAGCTGGGAGGGACCTTTGTGACAACTATATCTCGGACTGCGTGTTCTTTTAATTTTTTGATCAATTTTTCATATTGATTATCGAAAACTTCGACGTGGAACCCGGTATTTTGATGTTCCTCAACACCCAGGATGATTATTGCCTTTTTCACGTTCCTTGGAAATCTATGAACGTTGTCGAGAACCGATTTCAGGGTGTTACCCTCTCGACAGAAAATATCGCTGGTCTTTGAGCAGTTTAGGGTGTTGTGTTCCGTTAGGCTGTTTTTAAAGATCATTAGGGCCAGTTTGTCCCCAATGATTAGATAATCGTGGTACATCAGGTATAGTGGACGATAGTCTTGCAAAGTCAGCAACCTTGGTTTTTGTGTCTCCATCCTTCGGTTGCTCTGAAAGGACGGAGTTGCTAGTTTAACGTTGGCTCCGATTTTTGAGAGGCCTGACCGTACTCTAGCGTGTACTCATTTAATTCTTCACCCTCGTGATCACTGGGTACCATATCCAACCCTCGTGGATTCTCTACGGGTTGGCGGTGATTCACTTTTGGGGCGTACCTTTTATAAGCTGGTTGAGGCCTATCTGTATTTGCCTCAGTGGTTTTCGTTGCGGAGATATTCGACACCGGGGGTTTAAACGGTGCCTTGCGCCATACGACAGCCCTTTGTGGCAAGTTTGTGACTAAGTCGTCAAATTCGGCCAACAAAGTTATGTTGCATCTTAAAAATTCGCAACCGGCCTGAAGGGGCATGGCTCTATAAAAGACGTTGATGATGTCTTCGTCGTGATAATTACACCCATGGAGCCGGCGCATCCAAAATTCGTAGAAATCTCTAAAGTTGTCAAAACTACTGGAGTATCGATCAATGGCTTCGAATTCCAAGACAACCCTTCTGCGGGCTTCGGAGTCCCATTCCCTCGTGAGGAACTCTTTTTTCAAGGTGTTATAGTCGAGATCTGGATCTTTGTTTTCCACCCACTTGCAGTACTTTTTAATGGCTAGCCTGAAGCTGGCTGCTTTACGATGGCTCGCAAGGGGATGGTTTTGTAACATCTTCTCATATCTGTCAACTAGCATTTGTGGTGTTCGTGGATCTGTTGGCCCCACCCAAGGTTCAATTTCATAATGCTTTTTCTCTGATTCCTGGATCATTTTATACGCACCCGATGACACTTGTCTGCTGTCATCATAGGAATCAGAGCGCCTTGGGGGTGTTCTTGGGACAGGTACGTTATTTTGCTGAGTACTGGTTAGATGGGGTGCAAAGCTTGAGGGCGCATTGCTATAAGCTGATGGGGCGATACTGGCAGCCTCGGATGCACTTGATAACCAGGGGTTAATGATTTGCGGTTGATTAATAGTTAGTGATGGTGGCGGTGGTAAGGTGGGCGGGTGGGTTTTTGCATGGATTTCATTGAGCATCGCCTGGATGCAACTCAGGCTGCTCGTGACATCCTCCATTTTTGTCATCTCAGTGGTCACGATCAAAATTTTCTCGTTCATTTGACCTACAGTTAGGTCGAGGGCACCAACCTTCTGGTCTACCGTGTTTGAGACCGCATTTAGACGTTCATGGAGGTCCCTCATTGCCTCATCCTGCCTATTTAGTCTTTTTTGTAAGGCACTGGTGTCGATACGGGGAAGTTCTTCCCCTTCGCCTGGCGGAATCAATACATCGTTTGGGCCCCCGTCCTGGGAGAATTCGTCTCCCGAGGTACTCATGTTTGTAGTAGTGTTTACGTTAACAGCTTCGGCTGATTTAAATTTACGGGAACGTCGTCTGGCCCCCCTGGCTTTTCGATATGTCGGCTTCAGGACTGGAACAGTACGGTTGCGCAACTTTATGGCCGAAAAGGCTGAGCCACCCCTCACACTGGAATCCTCACTCTTCGCACGGTCCTCAAAATCAGAGTGCCGACTGCGCCTGTTCATTCACTTGAAGACTCAGAAGGATGAGATGATGATATGTGTGGGGGTTAAAAGGGGATGGAAAGATCCTAGCCTCGTGGGGAACCTCGTCTTTTCCACGTGGAAAAGGAGTTGGAGCGAACGACGGTATCCAACGTTTTGTACAATTAAAAAAATTTTATTGTCCGAGTGAAAAGTTACTTTTCGTGAATACTTACATTATTTGAGAAAAACATCCTCGGAACACATATATTAGGGCAAGTCGAAATACCCAATTACAACATAAAAACATAAAATTAAAAAAAAAATAAAAATGACATTAAATTACTATTATCGGGTTCCTCCTCAGATGGGAGTAAGGTACCGTTAAAAAGAAAAACAACAAAATTTCCAGCCTCAGTTAACTTTAAAAATGATAGGCAACGGGAAATTTTATCAAAAAACAGAAATTCCAAAAGTGAATCTGTTTCAATGCGTTTCTAATCTACTAAAGACAATCCTCCTCGGAGGGGCATTTATATTTTTAAACAAAAAAATCTACGTGCTTTTTATTTATATGACGTAGCCTCGGAAATTTTTATTTTTCCCCTATAAGAAATTTACGTTATTTTAAAAATTTTTCTTACTTCCGAGGGAGGGTTTTATTTCAAATTGCATTGGCTGGTAGGACTCACGTAGATGTGTTCAAAGAAATTAATAAAAGTGAACATTAGCCTATTCACGCCCTGGCGTCCATTTTCTGCACATTTGTGATCAGAAAATGGCAGAAAATTTTCATGGCGGATGGCTTTTTCCGAAATTAAAATGGAAACATTACGTTATTATCAGTGTCCTAGAGTATTTTTAAAAATTATGGGTAGCCATGCTCAGGAGAGGATGCAATTCGAAAAGTTGTACCTAGGTATGTGGATAAAAACACTTTAACACAGCCTAGGTTTTCAGCTATGGTTACTTCTGTTGCATGGGTGAGTCCCTGTTCGGGCGCCAGTTTTTGGAGAAGTTTGGACATAAGATGGTCCAAAAATATCACGTCACCTTGAAACCAGACAGACCACAGGTGAAGTATCAAAAATCAGGTCATGTAAGGAATCTAGGATCGTGTGAGGCGAGATGTAATTACCCAAAAACGAATTTTTAAGAAGGGAACTATAAATTTATTCCATCTCGATCAAGACCATTGATAAGAGAATTGGGGTTTAACTACATTTGGGAAGACAACAATATCATTGTGTATGTGGAAAAAATATGTGGTATGCATTGAGTGTTCCACGAGCATCTTCACCAACAGAATTCGGTGAAGATGCGAGTTAAGGGCCCCAAGACCTGCTCAGCTAGCCAGGTGATCGATTGAACCGCTTTATACCATGCAACAGGAAAGATGAAAAAGGTGAATAAAAGAAATTTACCTCATAGCTGAGTGTCCGAGAAGGCGTCTTTTTTGAAAAGAGCAGCCTGAGTTGACCTCAATTAATTGCCTCGAGCGGGCCCGATGCCCGCGAATATAAAATTAAACCATTATAAAAAAAAAATAAAAATGTATTAAAAATTTAGAGTCTTTACAAAATTACAGACGAAAAAATATAATTCGACCTCAATGGTCGACGACAAAACAAAGGATGAAAACTAGTACAGTTCATAATAAAATATTAAAGTACAGAAAAAAGTATAATATTGAACAAAATGGCAGGGGATTTTCCGACAACCGAGGTTGTATGAAGTCATTGCCACCACTTAAAAATAAAAATGGTGGTAATGAAAAGATCGAAAGTGTGAGAGAGGGAAAAAACGTTAGGCTATGTAGCTAGGCTAAGAGTTCAGCCTAGCCTAAGACGCTCACGGCGTTTACGTGTAGATTTTAATTTTAATTTTATTTTATTTATTATTATTGGGGAAAAATATACGAAAGTTATTGAATTTTGGGTTTAGTGGATGGCCGCATTCCACACCATTTGTTATATTATGCATACTGCTGTGGACCACGTATTCGTTCATTCCATCTCCAAAATACTTTTTATGCAGATCAATCAACCTTACCGCAAGTGGGCTATTAATCATTTCAGCAAACTATTCGCAGTGATTAGCATCTGTTGAAAATATTGCATGGGATTAGAGTAGTTGGGCAACAAAACTTATACCATAATTTGGTTTCACAACCCTCCTACTGAGAACAAAGTTTTTCAATGTGATGTAGTGTATGCTTCACGTAGCATTATAATTTATTGCTCACAAAAGCACATACTGCTTAAATCAATGCAGCGATTTGGGCATTGTAGTAACATATACAAATGAAGATGACTCATGTTCTAATAGTCAAATAAAATTAGATTGAAAAATGCCTTAAAAAGGAAATAATTGGAAGAAAGCTGAATTTTGGTGTATATATCGGCTTCACCATCTTTAACGTAGACATGCGCACCAAAGGTGCCAACTTCAGTTTTTTTTTGGTGTTGCCAAATTTTTTACTTGCAATTTGTGAATAAGTGGAAACGGTTTATTAGAATGGAAAAAATAATTTTAGGGTTTGAAGAATGAATTTTCAGTGTTGCCTTGAACATTGAAGTTTCAAAAAGTCGGCGCATATGGTGCACATATGGGTGCCTGTGGTTGCCCAGTACCCATGATAACTTATTTTTTTCTTCATAATAAGTAATAATGCTGAAAATTTTTAAATGAGCTTCATTTCATCTCATATTGGGCAGTAATTAAATAATTATGCGTAATATGCGGTATGATATCATGAAAACAAAAAAAAAAAAAGAAGAAAAAAAAATTACATCAAGGCAAAAATTGAAGGGCCCAAAATTGAAAAGGGGGCTCAGCGGTAAAATTTGGATGAAAAAAAAATTGTGAGTGCAAAAACATTTTGCACACTTTCTCAGGACTCATGACTTTAGAGGTATACGCACGCTAGTGATCTCAATGTGAGAGACTTTGGTTTCCTCCCTAGGGGGATTAAAATGGTGTCGCAAAGCCATTTTTCACGTTTATATCGCTTCATTTTCATTTGAGCAAAAATATTTTTAAACAAATTTGAAAGGAGACTAAAGAGTCTGTAAAAAAGTATTCAACCTTTTTTTTTTGTCAGGAACATAGTTTTTGCATAAATCACCGTTGAATATACTTATTTTTCTATTAATATGTATTTAACACAATAAACACATCTAGTATAATGCATTTGTACTAAATACAGTATGAGCTCAGTTCATCAATAATTTTATTCGTAAAGACGGACTCATTTATACTGTATTTAGTAATATTGTGCATTGCTCTGCATGTGTTTACAATGTTAAATAGGCATTTACAGAATAATTTACATTTTAAAAAGTACACTTATAATTTGAAGAAGAAAAAAAAATCCATCTAAAAAGGGGTTAGTACATGGTGTATTTCCCATGTGCGAATACCAGGCTTGTAGCCAAAGTAAAATCCCAAGGGGGAAACTGCAGACCAAGGAGTGCAAAATTTTTTTGTAAATTATATTAGCTGTATTAAAAAAATGTTTTTTTTGGAGGGGGAAGAGAAAAATTTGTCAGCGGGACAAAGAACGCCACCAGGAGAGGCATTGCCGCAACTCTCCCTGGCTACGGCCCTGACAAATATATTGTTGTCAGATAGTCATAAGTGATGATTGAATTGCGACAACAAAACTTGAGATGAAAAAGCTAGCACGTTGATAAGAGATAACCTTAGGGTAACTGATAAAAACAAAATATGATTAAATTTTGTTAATTTTAATCAAGCTGGAGAATTTCAGCAATATATTTATTAGGTATATCTCCTTCGGTATTATCGTATTCGTATATCTCGAGAATTAAGATGGCATATTTAACTCGTAATAATCATACGCAGTTTAGGCCTCGCAAAATTCGCTAATAAAACCTTTCTTATTCGTTATTTTTAGGGTTAGCCAATTTTTCAAAGTTCGTTTTGTTATCACTTGTTGCCGATGGATAGATTGAGATGCTCATATATCTGTTCAACGAATTTTCTCAAACCTGAGACCTACGTAGATCGTTTTTTCGTACCCAAATACCTCTTTACTGTACTTTTCAGCAACATCGTTGGTCTAGTTCTTCATAACCTGTTTACATACACACATACTCACAATTCACATATAATAAAATTATTGCTCCTTTTATATTATAAGATAAGAGTATGAAAATAGGTATTTTCAACGGTGATTTACGCAGAAACTATGGGCCTGAAAAAAAGAAGTTGAATACAATTTTATAGACTCTTTAGTCTCCTTTCACTTTTGTTTGAAAAATTTTTCGCTTGAATTAAAATTAAAAGATATAAACGTGAAAAACTACTTTGCGTCACCATTTTAAAGTTCCTTAGGAGCTAACCCGAAGTCCCTCGCATTGGGATTTTAAGTGACTGTTACGGAAGGTGGAGCTGACATATACCGAAATTTAATTTTCTTCCCATTGTTTCCTTTTTAAATCCTAATTTCATGGTTGGGTTATGTAATAGGTATGTTCGTTTTATCCACAGTTGACAGTGGATCCCTAATATTTGCAATTATTTGAAATGAGTCGTGATTCGAAGAAGTTTAGGAACCACTGTTCGGTTCGCTCAAAAGTGTTTCTCTTCTCAACCTCTGAAATAAACACATTTGAGAATTTTGGCTACGTAATAATCAGATATTGAACATCCTGTGTGTTTAACAGCGTATGTACCTACAACATCCACTAGTCTAGTCTGCGAAAACCATAAAACGCCTCACGAAGTTATGGTCCGATGTTAATCTGTCGAATGTGGGTGGACAAATGTCGTCAACTATAGATGATCTTTTCTCAATTTTTTTTTTTTTTTAATCTCATTAAAACCCATGTGAACAAAATTGTGCTGTTATATCAATATGCAATGCTAAATAAGTAAAACGACGTGTTTTCAAAATTTCAAAGAATTATTAGCGCCATCGAAATAATTTTTTTCTTTCAATTTATCCGGCGTTAACGTCTTCTGGAAATTTCTGTTTTTCCAAATTTCTAATTAGGTTCGTGTGGGACGCGGAGAAAAACGACAATGAATTATCTCGTTGCGATAATTCGTTTCATCGTGTGCCATTTTGCCTCCCACAAGCGCTTATTATGAAGGTACCTTCTGGTATCCTATGCCGTAGAATGGAACGGTGCAAAGTGTATTCGGTCGAGCCGTAGGAGAGGCCAAAGTAAAAGCAGATAGGAAGGGCGCGGCAGAGGCGAGCTCTGAGGTAGAACGTAAAACAGCTCAAACCTACAAATAAAACCTACACTTTTGTATATTTTGATTACCTTCGTAGAATGAAGAAGAAGAAGAAGAAGAAGAAGAAGATGAAGAAAAAGAAAAAATAAAATAAAATAAATAAAAAATAAGTGCAGAAGTTCTCGCATTTTGTAAGCAATAGAGGTGAGGTAAGGCTATATCTAACGCGCGTTTACCTTATTTGGCTTGAGCCGGTTCCAGCGAAAAAAAATGAAAACAGATAAACACAATGAGGATGAATGTGTACATAAGGTGTAGGCAGAGTCTATGTAGGCAGATATAGTGAATGTTTTTCAAGTTGGAGAGTAGAGATGAAAATAAAACACTCCCCAATATCTCATACTATAAGACAAATTTGAAAAAATCAAATCAAATCAAAATCAAAACTGTAGCTGTTTCGAAAGTTTTATTTTTTATTTTTCAAGATGTTACGTCACGTCAACCAAAATATTCTTCATTTTTTCTTCTTCTTTTTCTGCTTTTCTATAAATTTATACCTACCTACAGGTACTCCTATACAAATTATTTAAAATTATTAATATTTGTCGCCTTCAGTGGAGGCAGCAAAAAAATAACACTTCTCTCCTCCCATAATCTAAAACCAGCTGATTAATTAATAACATTTTTTTTATTATTAATATTATTATTATTCAATGAATGCAACTGGCAGCGCCACCGATGTGTATGAAATCGTTTATAGCTTGGTCGGCCGCTGTGTTAGTATTTTTCAAAATATTGTATTTCATTCGTTGTTTTTTTTTTTGTTTTTTTTTAAACGAACGAATTATACGAATAATACGGAATATATTTTGATTTCTTCTTCACCGACATCGTACTTATTTGGCTTTTTGTTTTCCTCTAAACTCGTCGCTGTCTCTGTGTCTCCGTATCTCTCTCACTCTGTCTCTCGTCCGAAAAATAGATTTTTAATAAAATCAGTCGTGGGAGGATTGGAGGAAGAAAATTAGTTTCTATACAATGTTTTTGTGCAATTCGCAATTCGTTTAAGAAATACATATCATAGGTAAGTGACGTGCCCTTTGGTGTAATTGGTGGAGAATGTCATTTAAAGTACCTTCATTAGTACTACAGTTATTTGATCGATCATTTATTGAAATCTCAGTGAGACACGTTACACACTCGTGACGGAGGTTGAAATTTTCGTTTCTCTATTCTCTTTTTCGACGTTAGATCAACGACAATGCTCGGCATTTGTTTCTGTCACAGATATATAGAGGAGGCTGCCACTCATAAGCGCGAATCAGCTGAAAAAGTGGTTGAAAAGCGCCTATTTGTTAGTAAGAAAAACGCGAATTTGTGTATGTTTTCAGACGAACTAGAAAACCTAAAAACGCGAGTTTTTATCCAACACTAAAACCTAAGACCCCAACAGTAAAATCAAAAACCGAATTAAAAGGGAAATACGATTAATGTGACACACCCATCTATCGCTGATACGAAAATAAGTTTATTTGCAAAAAAAAAAAAATTGTACAATCAAACATATTACAATTGTCATGTTTGTACTTCGTGACAATAGGAAAAAATTAATAAAAAACTTTTTTATGGACACAACTCGACTCTTCATATCCATTGCCTGTACATATTGCACGAGTGTCTTGGTGTTTGTCTGGTACCTACTTTTTCCAGAGAGATTGAAGAGTGCTTTCATTTTTTCAAGTTGATTTTTGTTTTTTCGGTGAGGGTCGGCCCCATTCAGTATCAAATACATTTCCATCTGAAAATTGTTTACTGTGAATGTACACCCATATAAGCTGGTAAATTCTTATATAAAAACCTAGTTGTGCTTTTTGCACGTAACATCAGCACATTTTGTACATTTTTGTTTGCGCCTTTTAGCCTTAGGTTTTTTGCGCTTATCAGACGCATTCCATCAATAAATTTGGTGGATTCACTCTTTTGGGTTTCACCGATATCGGATTAACAGTTATTGTAATTTGAAATGATTAGAATAAACTGCAATACTTTCAAAATTTCTAGATCCTCTGTTGCAGTATAATTTCGTTACCTACTATTCTTGTCCTGTAAAGAACAATCCATTCTGAAGACCTGCTCGTGAAAATGACTAAAATCAATAACAGCAATTTTTGAGAAATGCTAAAAAACATTTCTGCATTTTGCCAACAAACAGTATGAATGAATATTCACACAAGTAGGTAACCAACAGATTATTTGGTGTTCCGCTAATGTCTATGTAAACATATATGGATGAGCCAAAACTTGTGTGAACATTGGTGATTTTAGAGCCAGTTTGGGTGGTTTATATAGGGGCTCATGTGGTATGCGACCCTGGGTAGCAAAATCCAGCGTAATACAAACCTAACATAATTTCCTCATAAATAAATAAAAAAACACTCAATTAAGTGAACCGAGAGCATCTCCACCAACAGAATTTGGTGAAGATGCGAGTTAAGAGCCTAAGATCTGCTCAGCTAGCCAGGTGACCATTTGAACCTCTTTATACCATGCAACAGGAAAAAAGGTGAATTAAAAAAAATTTACCTCATAGCTGATTTCCAAGAAGGTGTCTTTTAGAAAAGATCAGCCTGAATTAACCCAGTTAATTTCCTCGAGCGAGCCCGATACCCGCGAATATAAATTAAACTATATTAAAAAAGAAAAATATTATGTATTTAAAAAATTAAAGTTTTATAAAAATGAAAGACGAAAAAATATTCGACCTGTAATAGTCGGGGACAAAACAAGATATGATTTTACATAGAGAAATCATAATATTACAGAGTACCAGAAATAACATAATTTTAGAAGAAAAAGGTAGGGGAATTTCCGACAACCGAGGTTGTATTATAATTTACCACCACTAAAAATAAGATGGTGGTGTGATGTATCAAAAAGGTTAAAAGAGAGGGAAAAAATGTTAGGCTACGTGGCTAGACTAAGAGTTTAGCCTATTAAAGACGCTCGCGGCGTTTTTAAAATGCGTATATTTTTATTTTATTAATTTTGTGGAATACCTTGTTGTGAGAGGTATTCACACTAGAAGGTCTTCAACAGTATTTGCGTGTTCTGCCACTTCATAGGGTTAAGTATGGGAGAGCCAAATCCTCGGCAAACACTGGCAATTTTTGAGCCGGTTCTGAGAGTTTATATACAGGATTTGGTACACGCACACAGACACACATGCATACGTACATGTACGTAATTATGTAATGCGTTACGTCGTTTCTTGCCTCTGTCTAGGTGATAAGAAACGACGCAGCGCATTTGGTATCAGACTGTGACATTACCGAGATCGTTATCAGGTAATTGATCTTGGCCCGTACAATGTATCTTACCTGTACGTACGTAGAGGTACGAACATATAAACGCACCAGTGTAAATTTGTTTAACGTCATGAAGACAATTATTGCCAGCGTTTGGGCGGCAACTGTCATCGAGGGGTGCGAGCCCCTATTACCTCATACGAGTATTGTCCCTACAGCTACTCCCCCCAGTTTTTGCGCCGGGAAAATGATAAGTCGCGTGCCTGAGGGGACTTATCGAGTCTACTGCTGTCACTGATCCTTCTCCCATTTGGCTAGAGCCGACCCTACCACAGCGCCTACACACTCGTAAGATTGCTTACAAGCGTTAAATCGGGCCTGATTGGTCTCCCAGCTCTGTTGTCCCCTACGTCTGGGTGGTCTATTTTGGTGTACCGGACGAGTATATGGGTATGGACGGTGGGAAGGAAGAAGACCAGAGGGGTTTGGGAGTCTTGGCCTTTTAAACATCGGGGAGTTCAAATTCCCCGATGGTTTGTAGGTTAGACTTAAGGCGGGGGGAGGGCATAGTTTTTGCACCTCTTCCACAGGAGGTTGCCTCCTTACCTCCAATTTCACCAGGGCTGAAGACTCCAGGGATAGGCACTCCACTCTCGGTGTCTTTTCTGGTGATTTTGGCGGTGAGATAAGGGCAGGAAGGGGTGCGTACATCATCTTGACAATGTCCGCAGCCGATGTCGTGTCCATTAGCAATTCATTTTCTATCCGTTCGATTTCCTTTTTGTGTTCCGTCTGTTCCTGAGTCTTTACAGGCTAAGGTACAGGCAGAACGATGAATTGGAATTTTGGGGTTGAAAATGGCGTGTTGATTGGGGACGACATTGTAAGGAAGGAAAAACACAGAAAGAAGATTTTTAGAAAAAGAAAGGAAAAAAATAGTAGAAAATTTCGGCGTGTTAAATTGTCAACAGTAGAAAGGCGAGTGAAAAAACGTTGCGAGAATATTTTCAATCGCAGCTTTATTCCAAGTCGTTATCTCATTTCAGACATGTTCGGAGTGGATAGTGCATTAAATATTCTTTAGCTGAAAAGTTTTCCAGTCCAAATCTGTTAAGTACAAGCAGAGTTAAGCATGTTTGAATTTTTGTTCTTTGAATTTTGTATTTCTCAAAGGAATGCACTCTTCGTTTGTGACGTCACGATCTATTGACTATTTTGTTATCTGAATATTTGTCAATAGAAACACGTTGCGATGTTTTCTTCCGTATCACACGCGGATTTGTTTATTCGTGTCGTGTTTTATTTGTACGAACTTCTTCTCTGCTTATCTGAGAAATTTCTTTTGTTACAAATATTCCCAGATTCTCGTACGTATTTATATGCGGGTTTGTATTTTTTGCAGCGGATATTAACTTTCGTGAATATTTTTAGTTTCTCCTTGCTAATCTCTCAGATTTTCGAGTTGGAATCTGGTTTTTTCGCTTTCTGCTACCTAGGGGCCTGCCTCTTTTTCGTGGGCATAAGGGGGCCGATGGATCGTAATGTATTTTGACGATCTCGTCACTGAACTTCACCGTTTTCTTTATTTTTATTTTTTCTTCTGGTGATTTTTGTGATTTATCACCTTTTTCGACTGGTTTGTCCTCAACTTTTTGTGGTTGTGTGTTATCGGAATGTGCAGTCTGTTTTTCTTCTTCTATTTTCCTATCTGTCATCTTCCTTACTGCTCTTTGGAGCATTTTTCTGTCGTCGTTTATAAGGTACGCAGGTTTCAATCTGTCAATTGAAATCGTTTTTTCTTCACCTGCGATTAGTATCACAAAATTATTGTCATCCCGTGATACAACCTTATAAGGACCGGCGTATAGTTTCTCCAACGAAGATCTTATTTTCTCGTCTCTGACAAACACATGAGATGTTGTGGCCAAGTGTTTGGAGACATAAATCTTTGGTTGGCCATGACGAGCTGCCTGTTTCAAGAAACTATTGGCATCAGTCCGTATGTTTTGGACGAGCATTTTGGGGCTAATTTCTTTCGAGTGGGTGAAAAAGTCCCCTGGTAGGCATAACTCTTTGCCAAGCGCTAAATGCGCCGCAGAGTGACCTTTGTCCATTTGAAGAGCCGATCAAAGGCCCAAGAGGATGATTGGTAGTATGTCAACCCATCTCTTGGTGTCGCAAGCCATGATGGAGGCTTTTAAAGCTCTGTGCCATCGCTCAACTTTACCATTTGCTTAAAGATGGTAAGCTGTGGTGTGATTGTGTTGTGCACCAAGCTTCTTAGACAGCTCTTGGAAGAGCGAGCTTTCAAATTGACAACCCTGGTCTGTGATGATGACTTCAGGTACGCCATAGCGGGCAATCCAGGTGTCGTATAACCTGGCAACTACGGTGGGAGCTGTCATTTCATAGAGAGGAACTGCCTCTGGCCATCGGGTTGCTCTATCAATCATCGTTAACAGGTATCTGTGTCCTTGGGATGGGGGTAATAGACCCACCAAGTCTATGTGTATTGTTTTAAACCGCTCCGTTTGTTTGAAAGATTTGAGAGAGGAACAAGTGTATCTTCCTACTTTGGACTCTTGGCAATTCAGGCAACTGCGAGCCCATTTGTTACAGTCGGACTTCATCCGAGGCCAAACAAATCTTGATGCTACTAATCTAGCAGTGCATTTTAGTCCAGGGTGCGATAGATTGTGCACACTACTGAAAGCCAATTTGCAATACTTTGTCGGCAGGAATGGCCTGTTCTTGCCTGTACTAATGTCGCATGATAGTAAGACATTAGTACCAGGGATTTTCCTTTGTCTCAATTTGAGAGCTGTGTCATTGTTCGACAACAGTTCTTGCAATTCTGCATACCTTAACTGTTCTTTAGCTATTTCAGCGTAAGGTAATTGAGACGGTGCCGAGATGGCTTTGATCCTACTAAGAGCATCAGCTGGAGTGTTGAGTTCTCCATTTATATACTGGATGTCTGTAGTCAGCTGTCCTATGTAGTCCAATTGTCGAGCTCTTCTCTAGGAAGCTGGTTCTGTCTTTTGCATGAAGGCATGTGTTAGGGGTTTATGATCTGTATACACAGTAAAACATCTACCCTCTAATTGATGCCTGAAATGCTTCAACGCAGCAAATATTCCCAGTAACTCCCTGTAGTATGTGCTGTAGTTCTTCTCAGTTTTTGATAGCTTTCTGGAGAAGAAAGCGAGCGGTAACTTCTTGTCATTGTCCTTTTGGTACAGTGTTGCACCAATAGCAAAGTCAGATGCATCAGTTGCGACACATAACGGCAGACTTTCGTCTGAGTGAGCTAGTAGAGTTGCATTTGCCAGTGTTTCTTTTATATTTTCAAAGGCTTTTTCAGCTTCTTCTGTCCAATCAAGTGGAGTCTTATCTTTCTTTTTATTTGTTTTGATCAATGGAAATAGCTTACTTTGTTCGGCTGCAGCATTTTTATTGCAACGTCTGTAGAAATTCACCATCCCCAAGAAGTGTCTGAGTTCTGCAACGTTTGAGGGTTTCGGGAATTTCAATATGGGCTCTACCTTGGTCTTCAAAGGGGAAATGCCTTCGGTCGAGTCTTGATAGCCGAGAAAGTCAATCTTGGTCTGTTTGTATAAACTTTTTCCAACATTGATGGTAAGTCCAGCAGCGTGTATACGTTGTACGATGGTTGTTACATTCTTCTCGTGCTGTTGCTCACCACCTTCTGAGCAAATGCATATGTCATCCAGATATGCATAAGCAAATGGCAAATTCATAAACAATCCATTGGTAAATCTCTGGAAAGTTTGTGCAGAGTTACGGAGTCCAAATGGCATGCGAAGGTATTCGAATAGCCCAAAAGGGGTTATAACTGCTGTCTTTGGGATGTCCTGTTCAGCCATTGGAATTTGGTGGAATGCCCAGTTGATGTCGATTTTTGTGAACATCGTTTTACCCTTCATATTCGCTTTGAAGTCTATTATGTTTGGGACTGGATAGCGGTCAGGAACTGTTTTGGCATTTAAGGCCCTGTAGTCTCCAACAATTCGCCACTCTCCACTAGCTTTTTTGGTCATGTGGATCAGGGAATTCCATGAGCTTTTTGAGGGGTGGCATATGCCTTCCCCTATTATGCGATCATAGTACAGTGTTGCCAGATGTACGGCTTCGGCCGTAAACATACGGCTATTTTAGGTATAATACGGCCGTACGGCCCGAGGTTGAGCCGTACGCAAAATATACGGCTGTTAAGCTTCCACGTACAGCTTCATTTTAAAAATACGGCTTATACCAGTTTCACCATTTTTGTAAATTTTTTTTGAAAATTTCAAGCAAATTTTCATCATTTTATTTCATTTTTTGCGGAAGTATCGAAATATTTAATCGTGAAGACGTGAATTCTCCTATTATTTTTTATTTCGCATCAATTTATTGACTAGTTTAGATCGATATAATATCGATATAATACTGAATTTGTGGAAAAAAAATTTATTTAATAGAAAAGAACCAAAAAAAAAAAAAAAAAAAAGGTCATTGATAAGTTAGTTTTACACTTTTAGAGGGGAAAACAAAAAATACGGCTCTCTGGAGCAAAATACGGCTCTTTGGAGACTTGTATACGGCAATTCTACTTTCAGCATCTGTCAACACTGTCATAGTATTCCCGTGCTGCTTTGAGTTTATCAGGCAGTAGCCTGCGGGCTCTAGCATGGCAAGGCAGTCCTTTAGTTTCTATATAATGAACGGTGTCATGCTTATAGGTCGGATGCCTGCGAATCGATTGTTGAGTGACTCCAGGATAGTCTGACAGAATCCGTAGGAATTGTTCGTCAACTTTAGTGCAGCTGGATATGTTGGTGTCCAGTTGGTACGCTAGCATTTTGCCTTCCACCCATAGACCAATATTGTTGTCTATGATTTTTCCATTTTTGAGGTCAATGACCAGGCCGTAGTGCGCGAGAAAATCTGCGCCCAGGATGGGAGTTGGAACGTCCGCAATTGTGAAGGACCACATCATGTCTCTTCCCAAACCAATCCTTACTTTGCTGGATTCTATTCCGTAAACTGGAAGGTTTTGACCATTCACAGTTTGGGGGTAGTAATTTAGAGGAAATGCCTTTTGGTTCTTACTTACTGGCAAAATGCTCAAGTCAGCACCTGAGTCTATAAGGTAACGTCTCCTGTTTGTCCTGTCCTTGATGAACAGGCGGCGTTAATACTTTTTTGAGGGATCTTCAGCCGCATAGACGACCCCTCTTTCTAGTTTGACGACTTACTGTACGTTTTTCCCCACCATTGGCATCTATTGTTGCACTTGGTGGCCTCTGCGCCAAATCTATTTTGGAAGAAGCAGGATTTATCGTCCCAGTTTTGAGACCGGGGTTTTGGGGACTATGTTCTTCTAGTGGGAGTTGGACTTTGACCCCTGGTAGAATTGCTCTTTCGGTCTCTGGACCTAGATTTTCTGTCATTATTTCTGTTATTGCTCCTGCTTTTCGAGCGATTATTACTTCTACCATTTCTTGAATTGTTGTTGTTACTTTTCTTCTTTACTTCACTAGTCAGCTGAGCTATCTGGGCTCTAAGCTGAGCTAGTTCTCTGGTCTCTGTTGATACTGCACTAATCAAGGATGCTGATCTCGATTGTTCCAGTGCACTATCGGCACTCTTTGCCAAGAAGTCTAGGTCCTCGGAGTTATTGATCACTGTGGTACCTATAGCTGCCAGACACTGCACAACATGTTGGGGCAGTTGTTTGCAGAACTGGTTCCCAATGACTGATGGCGATACGATTTTGTCGGCCTTCTGTCGTAATTTTGCCATGAAGGTGGAGGGTTTATCATATCCAATCTTCATTCCACCCATAACATCATCTATTATTTGGTTTTGAGTTTTACCAAACACATTTCGAATTTTCTTGCAGAACCAACTGTACTTATCTGCTTCTGCCTGAGGGCATTCCATGATATCCGGAATGCGGTGTATTATTTCTGAAGGCATGCCGCTGCAAATGTATGAGTACTTCTGGTCATTCTGTAGATTTTCTGTCTTGAAACGACCTTCGAGGAGAGTCAACCAGAGTTCTACCTCATTTGGCAAAAATTCCGGAATCTCAATCCTCCGCCTTTGGATCGCAGGGTTCTGCAGAGTCTGCATCTGCAACAGCTGTAGTGGCTGTGCAAGCACTTCGGGGTCAGCTGTGGCTGACCACTTCCACCTGTTCCAGGCTGGTTCGATGATGGGTTTTTCGTATTTCCACTTCCGTTAGGCATTGTAATCTGCTGTACTTCTCTTGTGTTGTTTTTGGCAAAGGTTCCACCAGACTCTGTCGGTTGTTTTTCTGGGGTCGAAGGGTTGGAGTCTTGGCTCAAAAGATGACCACTTCTGAGGGTGCGAGCTGTTGTCTCGTTTGGGTTGACTACAGCTCCCAAACGCAAGGCTTCTGGCCTCCGGATTCGTTTCTGTTTCTCCGGAGTCTCAAAGACTTCAGAGTCTCTGGTTGAAGCTGGAGGAGTTGGCGGATGAGGGCAACTTTGTTCCTCCAGGTCTACTTCTCTTGGTTCCCTTCCGGCAAATATATTTGGAAGGGGGTGTTTAATTTCCCACTTTCAAAGTCAGACCTCTGGTTCGACAGGCAAAGGTGTCCAGGTCTGTGAAAAAATTTGTATCACAAGCGAGTAACTCGCCAGCACACCGCGCCTAGTTTTAGAATTAGCGCAACGCCCCTATGTGGTATGCCAGGGGGGCCTACTGAGGACTCACTACCCAACAGATCGCACATTATTGTTTTTTTTTTTTAAACCCACGGCCACGGCTGAAAAACACGAGCCATGTCCTATTTGCAAAGGGAGGCAACTTCAAAATGTTGCCCCCCGACCGGCTCAGCCTACCAGAATTTGTGGACCCGATGTCAGCGTGGAACGATAATATTTTTAAATCTGCATACCTTGGAAATCCATGGAATTACTTACGTACTGCTATTCTGCTTTAGATACAGATCAGGAACCACATCACCGAATTATTGCCCATTGCCTTTTTAAATAATTAACACATTTTTTTTTTAGAAATATCTAATATAATGAACCAAGAAGAGAAAATAAAGATACAAAACATGTTGCTCCGAGAGCATTAGAAAACGAAGTAAAATTTTTTGAAGTAAGATTTCCCTCCGAGATTTAAAAACAAAAGTATTACGTATAGAACATTGTAGAAAATTCGGCGAGAGAAAAAAAAAGAAGGAGAACAATATGAGTACCGGGTTTAAAGATAAGAGACATATAAGCGAAATGAAGAGAGCTGAGAGATGAAACATGAATCGATCATGTAAGGTTTTGAATGTTCGTGAAAATAGTGCAAAAGTGATTGAAACATGACGTGAATGACAGTGGTAGAACAGAGAAAAGAGGAGATATATGTGAGAGAAAGACAGAGGTGTGATAAGAAGGATGTACGAGATTGAAAAAATGACATGAATAAACCTCGGTTTTGTTATAGATGAGAAATATAATTTATTTAAAATTGGCCGAAATAGAAATTATGAATTCAAAAAAAAAATAGGTGGTAGCCTCATGCGTCATTCCCCTCCTAGACCACGTCAAATTTCAAGAAAGAGGACGAGGGCTGAAAAGGTCAGCAGTCAGTTATTACAATCTGGGTATTTAAATTTTTCTCTCGGAGGGGTGAAAAACAAAAACAAGAAAATTCCGAATGAAATGTCGAATGATACAATACAAGAAAAAAAGAAACATACCTGGAACTCCCTATACAAGGGGTGGGGGTCCCAGAAAAAAAAAATAAAAGACATATCCGGGAGAATAAATAAATGTAGTGGTAAGGCAAAAACAAGTGATAGATAAACAAGAAAAATATATATATGTATAGGAGCATAGGATCAATCGTGGATTTTGGTGAGAGAGTCCATGGTGTTTACAAATCAAAAGGGGGAAGGGAGTACGTACTCCAAGTTCCACGGAGCGAACCAAAGACAGTCCAATCAAGATTCATCCTCGGTAGTGGGACTGATACTGCCGATATCCTCCTGAGGGGTTTCCACCTTGGGCACTATGGTTGATACGTACATATTCACAGGGGAGACTCTCCCCTCTATGACGATCGTTCCATAGTTTTGTCCAAGGGGAATCCTCACTTGGACATCATGCAGATGGGCAAAATCCTGTCCTAGGTTGATCGAGTCGCAGAGATTCGTGACTATTCCAACCTCCATGGAGACCATACGTCCCGAAGGCAGGTACAGGCTCATTGGCAGCATCAAATCAAACCAATAAGGCTCCGATCCCCTAATCCTCCACGGGAGCACGACAGAGATTGTACCGTTTAGTTTCCGACGACCACGTAGAGCGGAGTTGCTAAATGGTACCCTTCCCGCTATCAAGTGGGAGGCCTTGGGGTCGAAATGGATCAACCTGTTCCTATCCCCCTTGATCTGGGTCCAGAATACCACGGGTTTATGATGTACAGACAATGCCATAGTGCAGTTGTCTGAAGAGGGTGACTCGATCGAGTCAAAATGCTGAGATAAATGGGGAGGTAGGGTTGAAAAACCAGCCCTTTGGAAGATAAAATTTTGTTGGAGGAACCCGGAGCTACTGGACTGTACCGTTTCCACCAAATGAGGATTGACACCGTGTTGCTCTAGAGCAACAGCCAGCAGCTCCGTTCTTCCATCTCGGACATCCTGACAAAAAGGGGTCGAGGTCGTGTCTGGTACCAAGGAGACATGAGGCGAACAGACCGAGCTGATCGGCACTATGCAATTGGTATTATTGATCGTCACGGCCGACACGCGACGATCATCTGATTTTGTAGACATCTTGGGGAAAGAGTTCATGGAGGGCTGAGTTGTGACAACAGGGGGAAGAGGGTTCAAATTTTTAGTTGTTGACACATTATTTTGAAATTTTTTAGGGACGATCGGAAGGGTCGGGAATTCGATTGGTCCCAAATCAAATGGACCGAGTCCATCATCAAAATCTGGGTAAGCGTCCGGCTCACCCGGAACGCTCAGTCGGTCATTTATATACACCTTCACCAGATCGGGGGAAATCAACCCTGCCGCTATACGGAAATCACCGATGGGTTCCCTTACGTCGGTTGAAGCGATTTTGTGAGGGGAGCTACCATCAGTGTTTGAGCTTGTGGATATGATACGGGCCTTCTTTAGTCGTGAGTCCAGGGACACACGACCTTCAGTCGGCCTCGATCTGCTCGGTTTGTATTCGGCGACAGGGTCAGAGCCAAATTGTACCATTTTGGGTGTACAATTGGTCTCCGAGGTTGGTTCCGCGGGCTTGTTTTTTAGGATCGTCTTGACCAATCCGGTCTTGGGGTGGTTAACCACCAGTGGGGTGAAACTCCAAAGAGCCCCGTTTTCCGCCCGCGGAATCTCTGTCCGAGTGGACGAAATCTCGGTCTGGACCATCAGAGGCTGCTCAGATGGGGCATCCGTTAGTGTTCTAAAATCCTCCGGCACTTTTGGCAGTGTCGAAGTGCCGGAAGATTTTTCGATTTTTATTGTCGAATCGTTCACCCGGTATTCCTCGAGGGTTGGTTTTTTGTTGTTTTTCTCCACATTTCTCCTCTCGGATCCGGATGAACGATCTTTCGAACTGACACAGTCGGGTGCAGGTGAAGGTAGGAAATTTTGTGCCACGGTTACTCCCTCACCTGTCTTCCTTTGCTCCTCCTCCGCACATGGGGATTCCCACGGCGACGTGCAAAGATCAATAATGTCGTCGGTACTGGAAGACGTCACCGGAGATCTCTTGGGATTATATTTTGGCTGCCTCGTCCCGACGACCGCCCTGGTCGAATCATTCGTGGATGTTGTTGAATCTGAGTCGGTAAATCCTATATGCTTCACCAACTCGGACTCTGGTGTGATCCAAGGAAAATCGATCGTTGACCGGGGTGTTGTTGTCCTCGGTTCCACATAGGTGATGGTTTTTATCTTCTGGCAGAACACCCTGCCCCTTTCCTTCATCTCCCGAATCTTTTTTGTTTTGAACGTCTGTGGTTTCGAACAAGTACACCGCCCTTTTCTCCGCTCGGACGAATCCGGCTCAAATTTAGCGTTTTCCGGCGACCTAAAGAAAACCATGGAGGGGGGAAGAGAGAAGAGGGGTTTCTTTTGATTAATTTCGGGCGAACAAGAGAGCGAGTTTATGGCGTTAATATTTAGAAAATTTTCATACTCATTCTCGTTTAGGAAAATGTTGAGCATCTCCTCCACGGGTGACGACTCTTCTTCAGCAGGCGCGACGAGATTACTCGAACACTCGTTCGCATTTTCGCCCGCCTGCTGCATCCCGGTTACGTTTTGCGTCGGGTCGTTCGTTGACCCGCAAAACGCAGCTTTTTCGCAACCGGGATCTGCCAACTTCACGACCTCTGACGCCACGGTTTTTATATCTGTTTTCATATTTTTTGCGGAACAAGATGTTAATAGATTGTTTGCGGGAACGAATTTTTCAAGATTAACACATATACTGTTTTTACCTTCCCACGGAACGGTTGAGAGTGGTTTTTCCAACGTCAAATCTATGTCAGACGACGTGAGGGAGAGATCAAGAGGCTGGAGGAAATTTTCCCCTTCCTTGGTTTTTTCTTCATCGTCCCCCACGTCGGAGGTCAAGTCAATGACCTCCCCACGGATTGACATTGATAGTGTTGGTTTTGGCAGGTTTTCGGAGGGACTTTGGTCCTCCCCGGCAGTACAAATTTCCCTGATCGCATCTACAATTTCTGTGGAGGGTTTCGGCATCTAAGAGTTTTTACGTATTTTATCGACTCACAAACCACGGAATGGTTGTTAAATTTTTCATTTGTATTACCTTTTCATCGGAGCTGTGTTCCTGCACGGGAGAGTGAGGGGTGACTTTTTCGGCTGACTT
>WOFM01000326.1:0-283407 GCA_011428145.1 Ericerus pela
TTTTCAAAATAGCGAAGGACACGTGTGTTGTTGTTGTTGTTGTATTGTAGTAGAAAAATGTCTCTTTATCGTATGTCATGGTTCAGGGTCAAGCACTGAACAATGGTCATTTCCCATATATCACCGGTCATTTCACTCAAATGCCTATATTTGACAATAGTAGGCTCAGGCGGTATGTCAGGTCGCAGACCTGACATACGAATGTTCTCCGCTTGTCAGTCGTACTAACATTGTCAATAAATCGTTTTTCTAAGATGGAAGTTCATCCTTATCTTTTCCATGTGAAGTGATCAGAACTCACCTCAATACTTTCACTTATCACCAAAGGTCGTTTTCCGTAAAAAGAATGTCTGTTAACAGTGGCTTCAGCGGTGTTCCATTTAGCCCTATGTATTTCTTATCAGTTCTAGCAGTCCATTAAGCTATATAGTCAAAGACAAATTCCAGTTTTCATACAAAGTACCTTTTTCAAAAAGTAACGCCAGCATTGTTTGGCTTCAAGATTTTATCAGTTCTAGCAGTCCATTAAGCTATATAGTCAAAGAGTAATACCGTGTTGAAATCTTTGTGTGAGAATTACTGAATCAAACGATGACAAACTTCATGACCGAACGAATTATTAAACGCCATATGAAAAGATGAATATAATATCACAACCGAATTTGAGTAAAAACACAAGATTTAAATTTCAGTGTAAAACGAATTTATTACACATATATCAGCTCAATGGCTGGTTGTTGATTGACTGACAGTTTCATATAGATAAACACAGAATAAACAGCTTATAATATCACAGATTATTACAAATCACAGTCAAATAATATCAGTCACGATTTGGAGGTTATAATTTTTCTCACACGCCTCCTCAAATCTGACTGAGCAAAAACAAAAGAATGTATACACACAAAAATTTTCACATAATATGTAAGTCAGAGTGTATAAATAAAGACATGATTAAAACTTATTAAATATTGGTGATCATCACTGTCAGTTAAAAATTATATATGAGTTAAAAACATTATTACAGCATTGACTAGTTAAAAGTTTCAATATTATATGGGATACATCATAGTACAAAAAAAAAATTATAAACACACAATTATTATAGTCATTCTAGGTTTAAGTCTTCAACAAATTTATTAAATACTGGTCGAACAAGACCCTTCGTGAAAATGTCACCTAACTGGTGTTTAATCGAAATATACAAATATTTAAATACAGTGTCAACATAATCACAAAGAAATCTATATTTAGTGTCAATATGCTTGGAACGTTTATTCCATCTAGCTGACTTAATTAAACCTAGGCAACTCTGATTGTATTCAAATATAGCGCACTTATTATTATGAGTAATCCCAAAGTCAGTTAAAAGGTTGCAAAACCAAAGTCCTTCAGTCGTAGTATAGCATAAGGCAATCAACTCACTTTCAGTGCTAGAAAGAGCAACTGTGGGTTGTTTTCGACTGGACCATGAAACAACAGAACCAAAAACTTTAACACAAGTGCCAGAAATGGACCTTCGAGTCGAGACGCAGTTTGCCCAATCGGCATCAGAATACATTTCTAAAATAAAATTATTATTTGATCTTCGAGTGTAAGTCAACTCAAGATCTTTGGTTGTGATAAGATATTTAAGTACACAACTAAGATATTTATAATGTTCTAATGTGGCAGCACTAGCAAATTAACTAAATTATGATATGGCGTAGCAGATGTCTGGATGTGAGCCTAACATGATATACATGAGACAACCTAATAACTGCTGATATTTATTATTTAATTTTTGATCTAGACTATTAATGTCTCTAGTTAATTGCAGCTTAGGTTCAATCGAAGTGTATGTAGGAGTACAATTTTCTACTTTAAATCTTTTTGAAACAGACTCAATAAGTGATTTTTGATTAGTTCTAATTATTCCACACTCTCGATTATATTTTACGTTAAGTCCCAAATATTTATTTATTTCTCCCAGGTCTTTACTTTTAAATTTTTCACTAATTTTATTTTTAAAATATTGAATAAGTTTTAAATCATTAGAACTGATGATTATATCGTCAACATACGTTAACAAATAAACTATTGATTTGCCTTGACGATATACATAAAGACACTCATCAGCTTTACCTGGTTTAAATTTTAATTCCGTTAAAAATTGGTGAAACATAGTGTTCCACACCTTGGGCGACTGTTTAAGCCCGTATATAGAACGATTTAACAACAAAACATTATCATTACAATCAGAATTGGGTTCGATGCCTTCTGGAATTTCTAAATAAACTTTTTCTCACAATCTACCATTCAGAAAGGCACTACAAATATCGATCTGATGAATATAGAAATTTAATTTATTGGACAAAACCAGTAGAGTTTGAACAGTTGATAGCTTGGCAACTGGAGCATATACCTCAGTAAAGTTAAAACCTTCTTTTTATTGGCAGCCCCTAGCTACAAGTCGGGCTTTATACAACATGTTGCCAACAGAATCAACTTTCTTTGTAAAAAGCCATCTGCAAGTGATTGTCGGTTCATTATACAGACGTTTGACCACCTTCCAGGTGCAGTTCGAAGTAAGAGCATCAACTTCATTTTTAATTGCCTCTTTCCAACTTTTAGATTCAGGAGAACAATTCGCCTCCTCAAACGTCTGTGGACAATCACTTTCGATAGCTCTAGCTGTAAAAAAGCACGAATTAACTACATCATCAAAGTGTACATCATTTATAACAATGTTATTGCCCACATTGCCATCAACTTCAATCAAATCAACATTTGAACCATCTACTTCTGTCAAAATCGGATCTCTTTCATTATATTCAGATTTAATAATTGAATTTTCATTAAACTCTACATCTCTAGAAATGAGAATGTCAGGCTTAGGTTTGCTCACGTCCAGCAACTTATATCCGCCAGGAGAATACCCTACCATAATCAACTTTTTACTTTTTCTTTCAAATTTATGAGAACTGTGAACCCAATCAAGCATAAAGGCATCGCAGCCAAACACCTTCAGCTTTTCATAATTAAAAATTTTATTATGCCGTCTTTCAAAAGGAACGAATTGTTTTCTAGTAGGGCATCTATTAATAATATAAGCTGCACACATTAAAGCTTCGTTCCAAAAAACCTTATCTAAGCTGCTTTCATAAATTAATGTTCTGGCGCGTTCACATAATGTTCGATTCATACGTTTAGCTTTCCCATTTTGCTGAGGGCAATTTCCCACGGTTGGTTGTAATTCTATGCCTTTTTTGGCGCAATAGGTTTTAAATGGACCATTAATATACTCTGTGCCTCGGTCACATCTAAGAGCCTTTACATTACGACCAAATTTATTTGCAACTAATTCATTATACATCTTAAACTTAGAAAGAACCTCAGTCTTATTGTTTAGCAGGTACACAAAACAAAAATTTGAATAGTCGTCAAGAAAGGTTAAAAAATATTTCTTATCGTCATAAGCAACGGGATTTATTGGACCACAAAGGTCCGTATGGACCAACTCAAGTGGTTCTTTTGTTTTTGGTTTGTGATGATCAAAAGGTTTGCAATGTTGCTTGCCCATGACACAAGGCTCACAAAAAATTTGATCTTTCAAATCAATTTTTGGGATAAGTTCCCTTTTAGATAACAACTTCACATCATTATTATTTAGATGAGCCAACCTTTTGTGCCATAAATCCATCGGACTATTTGTGCATAAAGCAGTTAGATTACAAGATTCAGTTACATTACTTGAAAAATGAGTGATATATAGGTCCGATATGGTACTTTTACCCGTTATTATTACTTTATTATTATTAACTTCATCAATAATATCTACCGTCTCAGCCCTAAATTGTGAAAGAAAACCAGCATTTCCCATACGTTTAACAGACAACAAGTTAGACGGTAGCTCACTAGCAAAACAAACATTGTGAAGTGTTACATCAAAACCTAAATTTGACTTTAATTTAATAGTACCAACTGCTGAAACAACAAGCGAGACATTCTTTTTAGCGATCATAATAGACATAGGCTTCTTTAATTCAATATACTCTGTAAATAGAGTCAAGTCATTAATTATATGTGAGGTGCTACCAGAATCAACTACAAACGGTACACCAGATTTAGATTTACTTTCAAAGGGTGTGACATGACCATGAGCCATAAAATTATATCCTACCTCTGAACAGTAATTAGACGCCTGTAATGCAGAAGAGCCCTTAGAATCATCCTTTGGTTTCTCCTGATTCCTTTTAGAATAACATGTTTTCGCTATATGACCAAGTTTGCCACAAAAATGACAACGAACATTACTGTAATCTTGACCTGAATTATTATTTTGATTTTTATAACTATTATTATTCCTATTAGACGAACCTGCGTCATGATTACTGTTACTATTTCCCTGACTAGAATTATTATTTTGTATATGACTAGAATTACTTCTACAGTCACCATAGTCGCCACTATTTCCCTGATTTCTACGAAAATTATTGGACTGAAAATAATCACGTCCTCTACCACAAAAATTACCCCTATATCGACTGTTGCCACGTTGAAAACCAAAAAAGACATTCTCTCCAGTAGGTGGAACATCTACTGAAGGTTTTTGAGAAACAGTTGTCGGAGGAGCCAACACAGCATCCTTTTTGTCCGACAACAAATCATAATGATATGACAAAACTTTACTTATTACGTTATCCCACGAAGGTTTTGGCATATCCTGTAATATCAAACGCACCGGTCGATATTCGCCAGGAAGGGACTTTAAATACCACAGAATTAACTGCTTATTCGTCGTCGGATCACCCAGTTCATCAAGTCATCGACACTTAGCTCGAAATGACATAGTATGAGCTTGCAAATCACCACCAAAAACAAATTTCTGAGCGCACAATGAAGTTTGAAGATCGATGAGTTTTTGATCATCATCACATTTTGCCGAATTGTAGATCGATTCAAGCATATTGCGAGCAAATTCAAATCCCCTAATGACTTCCAAAAATTGATTGTGCACATTATTTGCGATATAAAACATAGCTTTAGAATTCTTACTACACCATTCAGCATTCCGATCCTTAATTGCAGGAACATGATGCGCAACTTCGTAGAGATCTTTCTTCCACAACAGTAATTCTATTCGAAACTCCCAGCTCTGCAAGTTTTTGCCATCATATAATTCGATGTTGGTTTTTTTTCCACTCTCCATCTCAAAAAAATTCACAGTCACGTAGCAAACAGCTAATCCAGTGACAAAATCAGGCTCAAAGCCAACAGAGATGAGACACGCAGAAAAACGGCAACAGCAGAAAATACAAAGAACACAAACGAATTAGTAAAATGACATGATCATTACCAGACAGCTTTTGACTGCAGAACTTTGCTTGAGAATCACAATAGCGGCCATGCTGAACACGACATCTGGGCCCATAACCTGTGAGAATTACTGAATTTGCGATGACGAACTTCATGACCGAACGAATTATTAAACGCCATATGAAAAGATGAATATAATATCACAACCGAATTTGAGTAAAAACACAAGATTTAAATTTCAGTGTAAAACGAATTTATTACACATATATCAGCTCAATGGCTGGTTGTTGAGTGACTGACAGTTTCATATAGATAAACACAGAATAAACAGCTTACAATATCACAGATTATTACAAATCACAGTCAAATAATATCAGTCACAATTTGGAGGTTATCATTTTTCTCACACTTTGACTATATAGCTTATGGACTGCTAGAACTGATAAAATCTTGAAGCCAAACACTGCAGGCGTTACTTTTTGAAAAAGGTACTTTGTGTGAAAACTGAATTTTTATCAGGTAGAATATCATGTATTTTATATTTAGACCTAATTATTTCGTTCCATAATTCTTACTTTTTTTTTTTTTATACAGAACGTTTTAATGCAAATGGGAGTAAATGTTATTACTGTCGATGGAAAACTAATCAAAGAATTATGTACTTATATACAGGTAGAATAAGGAAAATATTAATAATTTCCTTATTCTTATCTTAATACTATACTATACAGTTAACTATATAATAGTTTATGAGGATGCACCAATTACACCTACTAAATCCAATTTATTACAAGCTTCTTCAAAATCATTAAGAGATTGAAAATTGCCATTAGATGCTTCTAGACCATTAGATAGTGGATGTATACTCATCTCTTCTGTTAAGTCGAGTTTTGATGCACTTAAAGTATCAGTGGAATGAAGTTCTAGTAAAGTATTACATATTTATGTCATTAATTATTGAAGTGAGGTTGAAATCCAAAGAAAGGAATAAGTTAGTTAGAGATACTTTAATGCAATGATCGAGAATACAAATTATAAGTTTGAGGAAAATGAACGATCTCCCTCCATTACGAGATTACAGTTTGAGTGCTTTATATTTAAAACCTACACCAATTACGAACAACTGAGTTCGGTTTAAATATGTATTTACTTGAATAACTTGAATATATTCATCAATAACTTGAGAAACACTGTGTAATTCAACTTAATTTATTAAAGGAACAAATAGGCATAATCAAAGTCTTATCGCCATATTGAATACAACAAGGTTGAATGAGCGTCACCTCTTGACCAGAAAACAGAAAGAAGAAGAGACAGATAAAAACGACGAGAACTTGACTGTGGGAGATCTTGATTGCAGTAGTACCAACTACTGACATCTAACACCCCCTTCCTGGCGAGTGTCGAGCCGTTTTTATTGGAATTTCTTGAGAATTGAAGTTCTTGAGTTATCACAGAATTGAAGAATCACAGCAGCTTGAGAATCACAGGAACTTGAGTTTACTTAATCTTAACAAAACAAAAACGAGTATGACGCTCCAAAAACAAAACAAACTTAAATTCTTAAATTTTGGTCATAATACTAAACAAAATTGAGCAAATAAAATTACAAAATTAATTGACCAGAGAAAAAGGAAAAACGTCAAAATTAACAAACAAAATGAGAATCATAAAATTAATACTAGGTAACGAGTCACCTGCAAACAAAATAATATTAGTATTTTCAAATAAAAATGATACTTAAAAATAATAAGTCTTCCTGAAAATAAAAGAACACATGATTAACCAGGAACAAAAACAAACATAAAATTATAAAAGTATCTGAAAGGAAAAATACAATTACTAATATTATTCTTGATCGAGAAATTGAATTCATCTTGATGGAATACATCTGGAACAATAAACAGATATATTAGTATTTCATCACATTAAATAGATGAGTTCATCAGACTGCTTGACATCAACTTGGTCTTGATAATAAAAGAAAGACTTGATTTCATAAAAATGTCGACTCTTGAGTAAATTGATTTACTTGAACTAAACTTGTCATTATTTCTTGAGGTTAGAGTCAATATTATAACATAATTTTGAGTCTGGATATCGATCGATGAATTATATTCAGCAAACTAGGAAAATACGAAACTCGTACCCAATTTGGAATTATCCGAACTTGAGTAAATATATCTTGATTCTTGAACTTGAAACTTGATTTACTTGACCGTTAATATTTTTCAAAAATTTATACAACTTACAAATTTTGAGAAAATTTCTTCTATTTATAAATAACAGAAGTTTAACGAATTTTCATTTATGAATAACGAAAATTTTATTAGCTTGACTTGACTTGACTTGAAAAATAGAGATGGTAACTTGATAAATTAAATTTTTCGGATATACTTGAGTGACTCTCTTGATTTACCATCTTAATTGCTTAACAGTTTTTCACGTAAGAACTCATGTTGCTGAGCCGTAAGAGGTTTTGTTAAAATATCAGCAACTTGATTATTTGTTGATACATGAATAATTTTGAGTAAGTTATCACGAACATACTCTTTTACCTTGAGATATCGACGTTCGATATGTTTAAGTTTACCATGATTATAGAAGTTAGATAATAAGTTACAAGTAGACTGATTATCTTCATACACGGTAACTTGAGTTTTAAACTGAAGAAAAGTTTCTTCAGTTAACCTACTACAATAGAGCATATGACTTGAAGCAACAGCAACGGCTACAAACTCGGCCTCAGTAGTTGACTCAGCAATTACATCTTGTTTTCTGCTGCCCCAAGCAATTGTATTACCAAACTGTTTAATACAATAGCCAGTAGTGGATTTTCTTGATTTATCTGCTGCGAAGTCAGCATCAACATACGCAACAATATCTTCATCAGGACTTGAGTAGGTTAAACCTAAAGTCGGAGTGTGTTTTAGATAACGAACTACATGACTTACCAAAGTACGATGTAACTCCGTAGGTTTTTCTTGAAATCTAGCTAAGAAACTTACCGCAAAAGAAATATCTGGGCAAGTAGTATTAGCTAAATATAAGTGACCCAATAGCCGTCCTATACGAATTATGAGGAGGTAGGGGTATTTCTTGAATTTTTGGAAAATTGGCAAAAGAGTTCATTGGAACTAAACGTTCACCACAATTTTCTAACTTGAATTCGTGAATTAGGGTTTTGATGTAATCCTCTTGATGTAAACGAAGATTACCTGTGTTATTGTCAATTTCAATTTGAAAACCAACATAACGATTTGGGGAACCTAAGTTCTTGACTTCAAAATTTTCTTGGATACTCTTGATAGCATCTTGAACAACTTGATTGCTAGAGCCCATAATTAAAATGTCATCAACATAAGCTAACATTATGACAAAATTATTACCACTTGATTTCATAAAAATGCAGCCTTGACGTAATAATGGTTCAAAACCCTTACTCTTGAGAATTCTTGAAAATTTTACATACTATGACCTAGGTGCAGTAGCTAACCCATACACAGCTTTATTTAACTTGAGTGCATAAAGTTTGTTGTCGAGATCAATACCCTGAGGTATTGAGGTATATTTATCTCGATCAATCTCACTATTAAGAAAAACAGTCTTGATATCTAGCTGTGTAATTCTCAACCTAAGTTTGCAAGCTAAAGAAAAGAACCAACGAATTGTGGTTGCAGTTGCAGTAGGTGAGTAGGTATCTTGAGTTGAATATTTTTCTTGATCAACAGCACCAACTATTACAAGGCGAGCTTTAAAAGCTCCATCAGGTTTAATGGTAAAAATCCACTTCCACGGAAGTAGTTGATGACCCTTAGTATTTGATTTTGGGACAATACGCCAAACCTTGTAACAATTTAGAGACTTGATCTCTTGAGTTATTGCTTCCTTCCATTTAGGCCAGTCAGGTGATTTTAATGCCTCTTTATACGATTGTGGTGCATTAGGAGAAGAAACCTCTGTTTCATCTCTTTTATTATTTGCATCAGAGATACGAAGAATTTGCACAGAGCCATCAATCACTTGACTTTCTTGAGAAAGATCCCAATTATAATCAATTTCAATTATCTCATCTTGGGAATTATCTTCACCAACTTGAACTTGAACAACAGGAGGAGCAATATCTTGATTGGGACTTGGACTTGAATCAACTTGATTCTCTACCAAACTATCATTACAAGCAACGTTAGTAGATAGAGAATTATCTTGATTTTTAACTTGAGTTAAATTTTCATCAGGAAAATCTAATTCTTGATTACTAAATTCTTGAATAGTTTCTTGACGTTCATTAATAGCATCCCTAAATGTTTTACTTTCGTCGAATTTGACATTACACGAAACGCTAGTCTTCTTAGTAGCAGGATTATATACAATATAACCTGTTTTAGTATACCCTACTAAATATTGTTTAGTACTAACTACATCAAATTTTCGACCAGTAGGTTGATTTTCTTGAAGTACATAAGCCAGACAGCCAAAAACGTGAGGCTTATTACCGTAAAACATTTCATAGGTTGTCTTGAAATTTAGTGCTCTGTGTGGTGACCTATTATATAAATATTCGGTAGCATCAGCAGCTAAGCCCCAAAATGAAGTAGGAAATCCACTCTCTTGAATTAATGAACGAATCTTGACCTCAATAGTTCGATTAGCCCTCTCAGCAGTACCATTATGTTCACTAGTATAAGGACCAGAGGTTTCTCTCTCAATTCCTAATTCTTCGATTAACTGATCCATGGCCTGATTAACAAATTCAGAACCATTATCACAACGTAAAGTTTTACATTGACCTTCTTGAGGGAATTGAGCCTTAATTCTCTTGACATACATCTTGAAAAACCTAGTCACTTCATACTTTTTCTTGAGAGCAAAAATACTAATATAACGAGTATAATCATCTAAAAATACTAGTAAATAAATATTTTTCTTGGCAAAGGTAGGGGGAGAGATTGGGCCAATCACATCAGCGTGAGTTAATTCACCTGGTCTTGAAGCTCGTTCACGATCTTTATCGAAACATTTACGAGTCATTTTTGTTTGGTTACAAACTTGACAATCTTGAAATATGTCCGGACAGATTATGTCCCGGACACCAATAGCAACAGAACGAAGACGATATAAATTTGGAGAGGAGATATGTCCCATCCTACGATGCCAAATATTCCCTTCATTCACCAATTTTGTTCTTTGTTCGTCACTTATCATTTTCTTGACTTTTCGATTTTTCCTTTTACCAGTTTTTGTACGATAAACTGGTAAAGAATTCGAATTATTCTTAACATTACTTGAATTTTCTTGACTTGATACCCCCTACGAATCCTGCACAATTTTACCAGAATTTGCGGAATCGACATTACTTGATTTATTTTGTTGACTTTTACTTAACTCCATTTTATCAAACTCATTTATCCAGGAGTCATCAACATCAGAACCATCAGTAGCAACATTAGACCCATTACAATCAGACTTTTTGTTACCAGACGATGTACTTGATTTGGGGGTCTTGACTTGACTTTTATTACCCAGACCACTTTGATCAGCAATTTCTGACAAACTCGGATCATTAGTGTATTCAGATAATAAAATTGATTTACCTTTAAATATTCTTGATAAAGCCTTTTTGTAGTTCTTGATATTTTTGTTCATACTTGAAGGGACAAATTGATATCTATCTTGACTTGAGATTATCTTGATAAGGGGTTTATTCAACCCGACCTCTTCTTGCCTGTGAAATGTAACTTGATTAGACTCGAAGAGTAACTTGATATTATTGTCTTTAACAAAATGGTTAACACTAACAAGCCCATTTGCAAGACCGGGAACTACTAGGACTTCTCTTAGAATAAAGGTAAATATTCTTGACGACGATTCGTGATTTAAGGTAAATAATATTATACCCTCACCCGTAGCCTTTAATACACTATCTTTACCAGCTTGTCCCAAAGTTTTATCTTTCGGGAAAGCTCGATAGTTTAAAACTTGGTGGATGTGAGCTACAGCATTATTTGTGGCCCCACTATCAATCACAAAAACATCGGTATCTTGATTACGTAAATCTTGATTTAAAGAATCTTGATTATTAATTACATTTAAATTAATTAAATGTAACTCACTTGAGATACTGTTCGGATCCGGTTGCGGCGCAGGACAGTTGCGAGCTTCATGTCCCAGTTTTTGACACCGGTAACAAACCTTTTGTTACCGTTGAAGCATTTATCCGCGGTATGCCCATTCCAGCCACAATCCTTACAGCGTTCTTTCTTCTCTTGATTTTCTTTCTTGACGTCTTGATTTTGTTTCGCGGGGACCGTAGATGGTATCTTGATACTTGATTTATTGCTTGATTCGTCGATGGACTTATACATAATATTACTTGAGGAAGAACTTGATATTGGAGCAGGTGATTTACCTGACTGAGGTGTAGAGGGAGTTGACGCTGCTTTCCGTGCGTACTCTTGACGTTTCGGAGCACTCTCCGACGGTTTAGCAGTCGTCGACTTCTTCCTTTCTACGTAATCCAAAAGGGATGTACGTAGCATCTCCTCAGACAGGTCTTCACCTGCTCGTGCACATAAGGTGTCGATGACCGCCTCGAACGAAGGGTTTAATTTTTGAATAAGCTTGATTAACCAGAAGGAGGGTGGAAAAACTTGACCAAATTCCACCAAACTTCGTCGAGCGGCATCGAATTTAGACAAAAACAAAATTAATTCGGTATTGTCTACATACTTGAGTTCATCAAGACGGTTCATGACAGCAATCATGTCGTGAATTGTCTTGCTACCGTACTGCCTCTTGAGTTCTTGATAAATTTCACACGCTGATTCGAGGTGAAAAATTAGCGTCTTGATCGGTTGCGCTACGTTCATCCGAATCAGGTTTTGAACTTGAGCATCGACTCCTCGGCAAATGTTCTCAGGTAGACTGAGGTGTTCAGCTCGAGGAAATGCGATCCACTCAATCGCATTTGCCGCCGCTAAGTCGTTCTTGATATCCCTCTCCCACATCTTGAAATTTTGCTTACCCTTAAGCTTTTCATTGTTCCCATATGTACGCAATGGAATCAATGGAACCATTTGGAATTGGCCCATCGTCGGGTAACATTGATACTGAAACGAAGTATTCGTTGGAGTATACATGTTACCCGATAGCATTTGATTCGCATCGCGCACAAATGAGCTTGAGTCTTGAAATGCCGCAGGGTAACTTGATACTTGAGGTGTAGACATGAAGCCTACTCTTGATTCTTGAAAATTTGGTGCTTGACCAAAACTTGACTCTTGACTGACGTTAGTTAGTCCAGGAGGGGGAGCGAACTGACTTTTCGGCGACATTTTTGAAAAATAAAGCGCCGCGAGTGCGTTTGAAGCAGAATCTACGATCATGCTATCGGCATTCGACGACGACTTAATATCTGAAATAACACTTGAATAATTTTTATTAATATTTACTTGACTTGAGATCGAAGACCTGGCAGACGATGAATTTCTTGAACTTGATATTTCTACTTGATTCGACGAACTGCTTGACGGACTTGAGAACAACGTAGACGAGATTTCTCGACTTAGCATACGTAGCGGTATAACATTATCTTGATTCGGCTCGATGGAAGGTGATGACAATTGGTTTGGTTGAACCTTCTTGACTATTTTTCCGGAATCCGAAAAGGTAACGGTAATTGTCGGTTCAGCCATAGTACTCGACGTAGTCTTGATTTCACCAGCCATATCTGACAGTTCTTGAACGAGTGGTAAATCTTGAATTTGTACGATCTCGTCTATCGTATCGGTTGTCACTGTATTCACAACCGGATTAAATGACACCCTCTTGATTTTCGAAGCCTGTTTCTTCTTCGTGACCGGAAGAGCAGGAACTTGAGAACGGCCTTTGCGTGTTTTCGGAGCCATAAAATAAAAGACGAAAACGGCAAACACAACCCGCGAATTTCTTGGAAAAACGAACTTGAAAAATTACGCGATCTTAATTTACGTACTTGAAATTTTTTTGTAACATAAAAATACGAACGTGATTCTTGATGATAACAAAGGCACGAACACGCGAACACACTTGAACTCTGCTATCACTTTATATTTAAAACCTACACCAATTACGAACAACTGAGTTCGGTTTAAATATGTATTTACTTGAATAACTTGAATATATTCATCAATAACTTGAGAAACACTGTGTAATTCAACTTAATTTATTAAAGGAACAAATAGGCATAATCAAAGTCTTATCGCCATATTGAATACAACAAGGTTGAATGAGCGTCACCTCTTGACCAGAAAACAGAAAGAAGAAGAGACACAGATAAAAATGACGAGAACTTGACTGTGGGAGATCTTGATTGCAGTAGTACCAACTACTGACATCTAACAGAGTGGGAAATGAGTTTCAGCGTTCTCGGGTGAACGGACGAAAAAAGTCGTGTTTGTTCACACAACCTGAAAGAGTGTTAGTTTACGTCGTCGAAAGTAGTAGCGCTAATGGTTAGTGAATGAGTGCAGGTGGAGTGTAGAACAACAAATGGAAGAAATTGTTAATTCTCTTGGCAAATAGAACAGACCTAAATGCTTTCGTTTTCACTTTCCCGCCTCATCAAATTGCACCGATTTTTTCTTATCGCCTCGGTGTGTTTTTTTCTATTTGTTTATTCATGATTGTGATCATCACTGATAGCGGATTATAAATGACTGTTGAGTTGTTTATTAAAGTTAAGTAATAGTTCAAAAAAAATTTTGAAAGTTTAAACATTTATCTTTTAATATTATTGTTTCTCTTTTATTTGATTTTTCATCTCTTAAAAATAATATTTTGATCTTCTCAGGTTAATGTTAATTTTTAAATATATGCTTAGAATTTTGCTGGTTTCTTATAGAATTTTATTACTCTGTAGGAATAACTTGGAAAATCTGCAATTTCATCATAATTTTTTGATCAATCTCTCTCTGTCGTAGGTGTGTTTTTTATTTGACGTTATTCCTAGATGCTGGTCGGCATTTTCAATAAATTTTATTTTTCAGACTTCTAGTCCTACTAATTGTTTTCCTTTTATATATTTTTCTTCAATCATGTACCAATTTTGTTCTTATATGTGTCGACAACTAGGTACATGAATCGTTGTTCTCAAGATTATTCTTTAAAACTATCTTAACAAGTGTTTGGTTTCATCTCGCATGAAATTTGTTAAATTATCTAATCAATTGGTTGTTACCTGTTCATCTGAATCGAGATTTTCATATGTTTTCTTTTCATTTTTTAGAAATATGGACAACAGTAATGCCATTCGCTGCAACCGTTTCATGATGGAATGTGTTGGCGCTCGTGTTATTAGAGGACCAGATTGGAAATGGGGAAAACAAGTAATTCCTTCAGCAAAGTTTGTCATTTTCATTTTCAATCGAGACTGTTGATTAAAACGTAATTATCTCAGGATGGAGGCGACGGTCATGTAGGTACCGTTCGAAACTTCGAGTCACCTGAAGAAGTGGTCGTTATGTGGGATCATGGCACAGCCGCTAATTATAGATGTTCAGTTGCTTTTGATTTACGAATCCTTGATAGTGCGCCTACGGGTATGTGTTTCAGATTACATGATGTTAGATCAAATGTATCGATAATGGGATACATTCAAGTATATCACAGCGAACTCCGAACTAAATTAATACTTTAACTTGAATGCGCTCGAACACAGATTTAATAATCTTAAACAAAATTACGTGATGTTAATAAAACAACTCGATCTTCAATTTCAAAGCTACCCAGTTCATGACATCCGATACTTACGAGTGGAAATTCAATCATATCGATATTTCAATAAATTTCTCATTTTTCGTTTATTTTGGAGCGAATCTCGTCATTATTCCTATTTTTAGTTTTGTTTGTCATAACACTGATTTACGTTTGAAATAGATTGGGGTAAATCTCCCAAAACTTTTCAGCATTAAAACAGAATTTTGTCATTTTTGAAACTTCTTTTAGCCGTTGCCTTGAAAATTTACTCGACCACATTTATTTCTATTAAATTTTGTATTTGTTAATTTTCAGGTGTGAAACATGAAGGCGCAATGTGTGATAGTTGCAAGCAGCAGCCTATTTATGGTATTCGATGGAAATGTATTGACTGTCGTAATTACGATTTATGCAGCATGTGCTATCATGGAGAAAAACATGTTTTGAGACATCGTTTCGCTAGAATAACTACTCCTGGTGGTGAAAGGTATATATTATCAAAGACAGCATTGCATCTTTCTTTTTCTCAACGAGAAATTCATACCTAAGGTTAATTTGAAACGTGTTACTGCCAGAGCCATACTAGACCCTCGTCGTAAATGTAAGAAGATTACAGTAAGAGGAATTTATCCTGGAGCCCGAGTGGTTCGTGGAATAGATTGGCAGTGGGAAGATCAAGATGGTGGAAATGCTCGACGTGGTAAAGTAAATGAAGTACAAGATTGGTCGGCCGCTAGTCCCCGCTCTGCTGCCTACGTAGTTTGGGATAATGGAGCTAAAAATTTATATCGTGTTGGTTTTGAAGGAATGGTAATTCGAAGTATTCATTATTTTGTATAGTATAAAACCAAGTGACCTTGATTTCAAGTCGTTTTATTTCGTGGAAATATCAATTCGTTTTGAATTGTGAAAGTTAGTTTTGAATCAAAATTTTTCGTGAAAGGAAAATAATTTTTTTTTTCTTTTCGTTAACTTTGAAAAAATTTTCCATATAGATTTTATATTTTGAATTGTTTACGGTATTTGTAGGCAGACCTTAAAGTAATCAGTGATGCCAAAGGTCCAACAGTCTACAGGGATCATCTACCTGTGCTCGGTGAACAAGGTCTTACGCGAGGAGGGCCTTGTAATTTGCAAGTCGGTGACCAAGTATGTTCCTCAAATGTGCATGAAAATGAAATTTTTGCTAATCCATGATTCTCTTGTTTAATTAATGACCGTTGTATTAAAAATAGGTTAGCGTCGACTTAGAATTGGAAATTGTTCAGTCTTTGCAACAGGGACATGGTGGTTGGACTGAAGGAATGTTTGAGTGTCTGAATACAACTGGCAGTGTTGTAGGAATTGATGAAGATCACGATATAGTTGTTTTGTATCCTAGTGGCAATCGGTAAATATCGTCTAATGAAAAAAATGAAAAATTAATAATATATTTTACTTAAAATTGGTAGATATTTTTTCTTTGGTAACTTTTTTTCGATAAAAATCTACTTTTTATAAAAATTATTGAGTATCGTTTGCGAGTGTATAAATATACAAAATAATTTTTAGATGGACTTTTAATCCAGCTGTTCTTACAAAAGTACCAACAGCTTCCACCTCCGGTTTGTCTGATCCTAACGACGATAACTTTCAAGTTGGACAGCACACGTTTGCTGTTGGTGATTTGGTTCAGATATGTAGTGATCCTGAGCGAATAAAAATTCTTCAAAGAGGGCATGGTGAATGGGCAGATGCTATGGGGCCAGTAAGTTGCAATTAAAAATTATATTTTTCTTTTCATTGCTTGTAGAACTTAGGTTTTCGTTTTTTTATCCGACGTTATTTGAGTGTGATCAATTTGAGGAGTGAGCCTTAATTTTTGAAAATGAAAAATAATAATTTTCGGCTAAAATTTAAAAAGTGAATTTCGTGAAAATGAAAATAATTTTTATAATTCTATGAACAGCTGATCTATTAATAATTCGAGGAAGTATTTCTCGTTCTGTCTTTGAATTAGGTAAAACTTAAGTTAACTTGGTGGTAAATGGTAAATCAGAAATTTTGTATTACTACGTTGAAAATCAACTCTGTTAATTAGATGAATAGTGTTGCGCTGTTGCTCATTGAAATAGTAGTATTATAGCATTAATGACAACTTTATTTATTTTCAGACATTGGGAAAAATTGGTTGCGTTCTTCAGATTTACCAGGACAATGACCTTAAAGTTGATGTTTGTGGTACATCTTGGACTTACAGTCCTTTAGCGGTAACTAAAGTCGCTTCAGCCGACGGAAGTATTACAACGTCTTCTAACGGAGGTTAGTTTTTGTTTTATTGCATCGAACTTACTGAAAGGACTTCTTCGGTAATTTTTTTGTTTTTAATATTCGTAGAACGGTTGAGTGATCTGCTCAAAAAGCTTTTCGAAACACATATCACCGGTGATGTCAATGAAGAACTTGTAAAAGCGGCTGCTATTGGTGATATCCAAAAGTGTGAAGAGTGTTTGAAGCGTTCCGATGCGGACGTAAATGGCGTATTTGGTGGTTACACTGCCCTGCAAGCTGCATCCCAAAATGGTCACCTTAAAGTTATCAAATTATTGCTTCATCATACCGCTGACGTTGAAGTAGAAGTAAGCGAGAATCTGCTTTGCTCTGCTATCACGTAATATTGAAAATAAGTTTATTCGGTGTAATCTCATAATTTTATCGTCTTTTATAGGACAAGGATGGAGATCGAGCAGTTCATCACGCCGCATTTGGTGATGAAACGGGTGTTATGGCATTACTGGCTAGTGCTGGAGCGGATCTAAATGCCCGTAATAAACGAAGACAGACAGCTTTACACGTTGCCGTAAACAAAGGGCACGTAAATGTGGTGAAAACACTGCTAGAACTCAGTTGTCACCCGAGTCTTCAGGTAATATATATTCATTCATTTTTAGAACACACTGCGCTGGTTCGAAAATGGAAGCAATTTCGCAAAGAGAAATGATCTTCTTAATTTTTTTTTTTCAATATTCTCTTGGAATCAATCTTTGAAGTAAGAAGAGAATTTTGTTATGTTTTTTGAGGTATTATTTTCCCATTTGAAATAGAAAAATTAAAGTAATGGAGTGGGAGCCATGACCTAATTATGTGGAAGTTTTCTTTTTGATGAGTGGAATGTAATGTCGGTGTATGTTACTAATAGAAGCATACTTTTTTATCAGAGTAATTATTTTTATAGTTCTGTTTCTTGGAAGGTCTTGGTTGGAATCGTTTTCTTGTGTTTTCAAATGTAGTTTAAGCTTCGACCTTTTCTTTTCTTTCTTTTTAAAATATGCTTATAGGAATGAGTCGTAAATAATGAGCATCAATGAAAACTCCTTGGTATTTTATTATAATATTAGCAGATTTTTAATCATATTTCTTATTCATTTTGATCATTTTTTCTTGTCAGAATTGCTAGAATGACTGTTAAAAACTCTTCAACGATTAAGTAACAATTTTATCTCGAAAAATTAAAATTTTGTTTCTTTTCTAAATATGTATTCAATTAATTAAGTTATATATGAAGCAAGAATTTTATATTCCTGTTTTTTGATTTATTTAAAACATGTGGTGATATTATCATATTTAGGAATAATATTTTTATTTAAATATTTTTGATTCTCTCTTCCGATTTTCAATAAATTTTACCAAATAACTGCATCTTTCCCTTTGAAACAGTTATTTTCTTCTAGTAGTCACGAATTTGTCTTATTAAAATTTGTTAGCAACATAATTATTCGAATAAAATGTCCGAGTAAACTGGATGCAATATACGGGAAAATATTCAATGAATACATGTTTTCTTATCATTAGAGTGAGTGGAAAATCAAAATGACTTTTTTATTTCTGAATTCGCTATTAAGTTGATAAATCAAATTTCTATAAAAAGTGAGACTAGTCGAAAGAAAATTAAAAGAAATGAGAAGAAATTAGAAGAGTTATTATTGAAATGAATAATTGAAAATTTTGACTAGTAACCATATAGCAGAGAAAGGCATGATCTAGATCTTTTTTAGATCTTATATCAAAAATTTCAAATCTAAGATCTTTTTGATATCTTAGATCAGAGATCTCAAAACAAAGATCTTTGATCTAAGATCTTTCGATTTTATAAAAAAGATCAAATCATATTTATTTATTTTTATTTTTTACCATTTTTCAGTGTTGTTTTTAGTCTTGAGTCAGTGAAAAACGAATCAACTTGAAAAATGTGTTAAAATTTTGAGAATGACAATAAAATATAATTTTTCCAATTTAAATTTGTTAATCTTTCATTTTTTTGAGTACCTAATTACTCTAAAAACATCCAAAATAACTTTAAAATAATAAAATGTATCCAATAACCATACGAATTTTTAGGTAAAACTGAAGCGTATTGAAACTTTTCAAATGATCTGATCTTTAGATAAAATATTTCAACATCAGATCTATTATCTTGTCCTCTGCCATGTAGTCTTATAGTCCATAATTGTGTGAACTGGCTGCAAGTTGAAAGTACAGCTCAGCACTCAGTTGTTGTCATCTTGTTTTTTTTAAATTTCCTTGAAGCTACTGGTTATTTATTTCTATTTGTTCTCTATTCTTTCATCAATCAAAGTAATTATTTATTTGTGTGTTTAAATTTTAATGAAGTCCCTGAAAATACTTTTTCCAGTGTTTTAAAGCGCAGAGTTTGAAAATTTCTTTTTTTAATATCCTGAGAGTATAAGTTTTTTTTTTTTTCAAAGAAAATTCAACACTTTTTTTTTCAGTTTTTATGAATTTGAGTTTCTAATGCTATGGTGTTCCACTTTTTTTTGAATTAATTTATTTCACGTTTCAATAAATAAACTGAAATAACAATTCAAGTATTCCGTTTTGTATTCTGTTAGATTTTTACAAGTTTGTTACGTAAGTTTTTGAACTTTTTCCTTGACTGTTCTTATGTATGGTTCCAGATATATTATTTTTTTGCGAATTCGTTCAGCTTTTTATTTTACTTTCCTTCTAGTAAAAGTTTTTTCCTTTCAGTTTTAAATGTAAACTCCAATATGTTTGGAACGCATTCGTTTCCTTTCTTTTGGTTGCCTTTTTAAATATTGAGATTTATGTCGCTTTTTTACCCAAATCAGTGTTTGTTTTAGTTTTCGTTTTATTTATTTTTCTACTAAGTTTTGTTGCGCATTTGGTTGGTGTTTTCGTTGGCTACAGGTGCTTAAGTGGCAGTTGTTTTCAGTTTTTCAGAAGGTTTGAATGTTTCATGTTAATTATTATTTCAAAATTATTTTTTACCTTTCTAAAATTTTTTAGATTGGCATAAAGAAAATTTTTAATTTTGACTCATACAAGGTACTAAATTAGGAATGACCATCCTCGATTTTTTTTTTTACCCAAATAAAATCGGCCTTAATAGTTATTACAGTCGGGTTTTCCTTATCCTCTTCACTCTGTTGCGAATATATTTTACTCATTTATCTGTCTGTTTGATGGAAAATTTTTTTGTTTGCATTTATTTAGAGAGAACGAGCTGTTGTATTCTTATTTCCTTTCATTCACAATTCTCATCGTTTTGTACGGACCTTCTAAATTAGTTTAGGGCTTTTCGTCGTCTCACGGATTGCTGTTTTACCGTTTTAATACGTTCGCAAGATTTATGGCTTTCATTAAACTTTAAATTTTCATTGTTGTGAACTTACGGTTTTCGCACTATTATGTAATTCATTTCTAAAACTTATTTCGGCTTGTTTATTTTTGTGGAAGTGAAACACAACTGAGTGGCTTTCAACATCGATTCATACAAGAATTTTGTTTTTCCTGTCAAAATTAATAATTTAATTTCTCTTCGTTTTTAATTTTGGTTGTAAACTTACCTAGTCGAAATTATCTGTGAACTTTTATGGGAAATTTTTCTTCCATTTCAGAAGTTCTTGCTGTGAAATTTGTTTTATTTTGTGATAAAATATTGAGGAAATATTTATCGCAAAAGTTAATTCTAACTTTTCATTTTTATTTTGTATTCATTTCATGTTTTCATTTTAGTTTTAGTTGGCCATGAAAACTGTTTTGATAGAATCTTTTCATTCAAAGAAAAGAAAAATGTTTATAGTTTTTTCTTTGTTGGAAAATACTATATTAAAACTAAAATTTTTATTATTTTTATACATATGGTATTTGGTTTGTGCAGTTGTTGTTATTTGTGGTTTTCTGTAATTAAACTGAATAATTTTAATTTGAAATTATTGGTATCAAGTGCTTAGTTTTGGCCAGGAATTGAGAAACACTAAGTTTATTCATTTTATTTTCATTAGTCAAGTTTCTGAAATTTACCATAATGTTAGTTATTTTTTGTTTCCGTTTCCATTATTTTGGTTTCCATTTTCGTTGATTTTACCAAAATTTTTTATTCAATTTCCATTTCGAGCTCCGCTTCCGTTGCCTTGCCATTTAAAAAACAATTTTCTATTACCTATTTAAAATTTTCAAAATTTTATTGAAATATCAATATATCAATAATTCTCCGATATTTCCCAAAAACTATTGATATTTTTTAAATTTTTTCTCCCAGATCAAAAATTAATCAGGTGAGAAACAGAAAAGAAAACGATTTATCATTCGGTTTCTGTTACGTTTCCGTTATTAGTCTTGAGACTAATTGGTTATTTGTTTCCGATTTGGTTTTCATTACAGAATTTTGGTGTTTCTGTTTATTTCTGTTTTCGTTTCTGTTTCTCAATCTCTGGTTTTGGCAACTATTTTTGGTACATGTAAAACTTTCAGTTCTGTCATTACTAGTAAATACATGGAATGAAGTTCGGTTTCTGGTGTCGATAATTGTTAAATTTTTATTTCAACTGTTATTTAGGGCTATTGTCTTTGTTTGAGAACGTTATGCAGAAGATGCAGTATTATTGATCGGAAATCAGTATATAATTTCATTTTTATTCTCTACAACCTTGTTTTTGTTTTTTTTTTTTTAGTTTTTTAATGCTGTTTTGTTCCTGGCCCTTATTGTTGTGGAATATCGATATTTTTGGACTATCTCTGGACTATCGAACTGATAAGGGAAACTAAAATTTTCTTTTTCTTTGTTTCTTTCATATTTTCCAATGTCTTTTCAATTTTTCTGATTCATACTCAATTATTTAAATCAATTTCGTGAATCTATCATTAAATTCTTAGTTTTTTTCAAGTTTAAATTAAATGTTTTCTCATCCTATCTCATTTATAAACTCTCGGCTCAACGTTAGCAAAATAACAACAAAAAAATTTATCGGTAGCTCAATACAAACTATCTATAATATCGATAGGTATCGAGTAAGATAAATTATAGACAAATTATCAATTGTCTATCGATAGGCCCTATCAATATTCCACAACGTTATTGGCTCTCATTCGTTCAGGTTGCACTACTCACTCCACCTGTACTTCCAAGTGCACAATGTGGTTGAATGTGCTTATTTGTGTATATAAGAAGGTTCATTTCAGCCTTTAAGAAGTTCTAACTTGTTTCATTTCAGTACATTTTCACTATATTACTGAAGTAATGTCGTGGTTTACAATATTAGGTCTAACAGTGTGAATTCAGTTCAAGAAAAGTTCAGAAAAAATGCAGAAGGTATATGAAAAGTGCAGAAAAAGTTATCAATTTTTGTATGACCAAAAGAACCCTTATATCATAAATTTCTAACAAACTGTGAATTATCAGCCTATGCAGTTATCACACTTTGTTTTCTGTTTAGTAATTTTTATGTTTCATTTGAAAGTTCATTCTCTAATGAAACAGTACTATTATGGATGTGAATTGACGTCAATTCGAGAGCCTAAAGCGTCATTTTCCTCTAAAAAATAAATAAATTACCTATATTCTCACTTCTGTTTCTTCTTTCTTTTCTTTTAAAACCGGTTTGCAAAGGGGGTATCATTCTCTCGAAAACGTAGAAAAAAATTTTGTTTGTAACTTATATCATCCCCATGGAAGAATTCATGGATACACGATACACCACTGAATTCTTATTAAAAAAATGGTGAATACCTATGCTTTCGTTGCTCTGCATATATAAAAGAGAGATAGCATAATTCTATTATACTGCAGTCATGTTAAATTAAACCTCAGTTTGTTTTTAACACGTTCGTTCGCGTTCCGCTGCACAGTTGAAGACGCTGAAGCGTTTCAGAATATTGTATCAAATTCAGTGATAAGAAAATTGATATCAGTAAATTTCAGACGTAGCGATAACTTTTTCTGCACTTTTTCCTCACCTCCTTTTCATTTAGTGCAGAAAGTGCATGCACGATCTACATTTTTTCTTGGACTGAGTTTACACTATTTTCAAAAGAACGCCAATACTTTTTAGCAATGTTTCAAAAAAACACAATTTATGAACTAGTGCAAGAACTCTTGCACTTTTTTAGTAAAAAGAATAGACCTATTCTGAAAGTTTTCCTCAATTTTCTCAGTTTTCTTGTGTTATTTTTCTAATACGTATGCGCACAGCTATGGCGCATAATTAGGTCTAAAAAGGTTATCTAATTTTTTTTTTTTTTTTTTCAAGTTCTTTGGTCACTGAGCCGGGATGGGATTTCTACATCTATGTAAAATAAATGTAGTTCTATATTTATCATAGGAAAGGATGTAAAAAAAAGTAATTATGTTGTGAGTTTATAGTCTGCTGGAGAAAATGAAAAAATTTGTGAAGGTTCGCTGACAAAATCAATTATGTCGAGAGCAGAAAAATGTCCGATTATCCTTTTATCGTAGCCGATTATGCAGGAATCTCAGTGAGGCTTGAGTGATATTTGCTATCTTTTGCTATGAAAATGTATTTGTGGAATACCTTGTCGTGAAAAGATATTCTTACCAGAAGGTAATCTACAGATTTTGTGTGTTCAGCCACTTCATATTAAACATATAGGTAAGCCAAAACTTGGGCAAACACTGGCAATTTTAGAGCCAGTTTTGTGAGTTTATATAAGGAAATTGGCATACGCACAGAGACACACATGTGTACATATACATATGTATATGTGTTGTAGAAATCGCGTCATTTCTTATTAATTGCTATGGCAACTGATATGGAATGACATAATGCGTTTGTGTACCGGGCTGAGACATTACCAAGATATTTATCTATCATTTTGTTATTGGCTGAACATTTTATCTTACTTGCCTGTGTGTGCAAGTAAGAGCATACAATCAAACAGTGTATATAATATACTGTTGAATATAATACACCTGATAACGAATGACGTGGGTACAAGATGTATAATCCCCACAGTATTGTTAGCTCATTTTTTATTTTTTGAAATATCATTCCTTACCCTGGTGGTGATAATTTGTGGTTTTATGTTTCTTTCCTTCGAAATCAACATAGGTACAGCCTAATGTTTTTTGCTATTTGCTGATAGAATTTTCCAGTTGCCAATGAAAACACTACATATTTCAATTTGTGGTTTCAAAGATTCTGACTTCACAAAAAGAACTTATTGTTGTCATGGTTCACAATTGTAGTTGTTTGTCAGTATGTATGGACACAGTTGAGTGGATGTCTTATTTTGGCTTCGAAATGTCTATTTTTTATTTATTTCTATTATGTCTTCTGAAATATCAGTTTTGGTGTTTTGATGGAATCAGGCGACCGAAAAATTAATGAGAATAAATATTCGGAAGTTTAATAAAAAAAGTTGATTTATCTATCTGAGTCCCTCTATACCACTTTTTATCCTTTTCTCGCCTTCTCACTCTCTTTTTCAATTAGTTTATGGCTCTATGTAATACGCGTAAATTACAATTTAGATTTCGTTTCCTCACTTTTCATTCAAAAAGTGAGGAGAAGATTATTTTTGTTTTTATTCCGTAAATATAAACCGGAAAAGTACGATGTTTTCGCTTCGTCATGAATATGTCAACCATTATTGTACAATGGAATCGTGTCTGTTGTTTTCTTTTACAACTTTTGCTTAGCTCATAACTTTTTTTAGAGAGCGAAGTTTTTCTCTCGGGTTAAACTTTCTCATTCACAATCCGACGTGAAAATTCTGTATATATATTTTCCAGGCTTATCGATTGGAATTGAAAATCCGGATTTAATAACTGAATTTGTTCGAGTGTAGAAAATATAATCGATTTTCTTTTGAATTACTCGGCCAAATATTTTTGTAGTCTTTTTTTGCACTCGTGTCATAGAGAAAGACTGAAAGAGAAAAATTTTGTCTTATAATTGAGACTGAATGGAAGTTTCCGTTTGGTAAATGAGGGTTTTTACTTGGGTTTTTTCTATGCTATAGATAGACAACGGTAATGAAATATGATAGAAGTTAATTGAAAATTGTGAAACACTGTCTCAACGTATGTGTATGGTAGTTTTGAAAATCCTCAAATGCTGTATTGATGTTGTTACTTGTTACACAGTTCGCTTGAAAACTGGTTTATTAAAATTGACCTCACGGAGGAATTATGAGTGGGGGTGGTGAAAATTTTTCGTTTCGCGACAAAAAAAAGTTAGTGATATCATTTTCTCGTTTTCACCTAATTATTTTATGTATATATTTATATATGTACATATGTATGTATAGCCTGAATTTTTTAGTCGTTGTTTTGAGAAAAATATGAAAGGGATAAGGCTGAAATTTTCATGAAAGGTAGTTCTAATATAAAACCAGGTCAGTAAGAAATGTGGTGCCTATTGCTCTAGTAGTTTCTGAGAAAACTTGAAAATAAAAAATTCCTGAAAAAGTCGTTTTTCAAAGATTTTGAAGAAAGTACAAAAGGGATTGAACTGAAATTTTCACGATAGATGTTCCTTGTGTTACTGTAAGTCTAATATGAATTTGGTGCTTATTCGTTCAGTAGTTTTCAAGAAAACTGGAAAAGAAACAATTGCGAGAGAAAATTTTTGGTTCACTGTCTTGAGAAAAGTACCAAATGAATAGGGCTTAAATTTTTACAACACGTAGTCTTTATATTGGACAAAATCTGGAAGAAGTTTGGTGCCTATTTGTTCGATAGTTTCTGAGAAAACTGGAGAACAAAAAATTCCGTGAAAAGTGGTTTTTCCACAATTTTGAAGAAACTACAAATGGGATCGAGTTTAAATTTTCAAAATATATTTTCCTTACTTATGTTCAAATCTAGTAGAAGTTTGGTGCCTATTGGTTTCGTAGTTTCGGAGAAACATGTATAACAAAAATAAAGAACTGCTGGAAAAAAGAAACTCGATTGTATTGCTTGAAATATATTTTTCTTATTTACGGTTTAAAGGGTTACAAACGTCTTTCCTGTATTGCATTAATTTATATTTTATTTATTTTTATTGTTTTAATATTGTCAACGAAAATTAGCAAACTGGGTTTTCTAGCGAAGTATCACTGCGCTGGAGTTTTTTTTCAATTTTACTTATGATCTTGTTCTTCTTGGAGTGATTAAGCTCAGTGGCAGATTTAGGTTTTATGGTCCTGGGGGCCAGAATTTGGTGAAGGCCCTAAAAAACAATGTTCCGTCCGTAGAATTGAAGGGATTTATGATGGTAAAAAAGAAAATATTTGGGATATACAGTAGAATATTACCATTTCTTATCGTCCTTTAAATTGTTAATTTATGTTTTTCTTTATAGTACGTAAACAAAAGAAAGAAATATCTGGTGAGAAAAAAAAGATGAAAAAGGTTTGGTGCCTATTAGTTCAATAGTTTCTCAGAAAACTGGAAAAGAAAAAGTGCTGAAAAAAATTTTGGGTTCACGGTTTTTGAGAAAATTATGAAATGAATAGGACTGAAATTTTCATAAAAGGTATTCCTTAAATGGAAACAGGACTGATCGGAATTTGGTATCTATTTTTCCGAGAAGGCTAAAAAAAAAAAGTTTTTAGAAAATCGGTTTTTGGCAATAAAATATGTATATACCGATATTTTTGTTAATGTTATTGGTAATTTTTGTAATTTTTTTACCTGAAACTTACAATGAATTTTTTTTTGTTATATTGACACCAGCTACAAGTTAAAACATTTAGCGAGAGAAAGTAGGGAAGTACTCGTTTAAAGTTTTTTGGTAGTTACAGTTGGGAGTTGGTCAGTTAAATGGTTGATCTGTTATTGAGAAAAAGATTGGTCAGATGTGGTGGTCAGTGGTCTCCCAACATGAAATTTCCAAGCATATGTGAAACCAACAAATGAACTAGGTAAATAAAAATCGCCACCATCTGAGGTGAGAATGTGATGGCTGTGAGTCTTGAAATTATAACATCACGGTTGGGGTAGCTGAGCTCGGATTTCATGTTCAAGTATGGATTGCACATATTTTCGGTAAAGTACGTATGGACAATGTACGTCCGCATTATTGAATCTAATGAACTAGAGTCAAGTCAGTGTTAATTGATAATTTTTATCTTCGTGTGAAAAAAGTAGATGCAAGAAGTTTTTAGGAAGGACCTGCTCGTACTGATTATAAAACTTTCTTGATTTTTTTCTTCTCATCCTGAAAATCCATTTTTGTACCGCCATCTTAGAACTATTTCTACTTCGGTATTACCGAAGTTTTAGTTGTAAAAATAAATCTTGTGGAAAAGTACATACCGGTAGAACCTCAGTAAAGATGAATACGCGCATAGAGATTGCTGAAAGGATAAGACATTTAGTTTCAGAGACGTTTTGCAATTTGAATTTAGCCGCATTTTAACGCTGGTGTGTTATTCTTATACTTGTTCATAATTTTGTACGGATGTTCTGGATGTCTTTGCCTCATTCTACTGGAATAGAAATGCCGCCGAAAATATTGGTGATTTTCTTCTTTCGAGTGCATAAATCCATCGGTGTTAATCTCTGCATCAATGATACGGCTTGACTTTGTGGTTTTTTCCGCTCTCTGTCTCTCTTTCTCTTCGTCGTTTAAATTTCGAAAACAGTCAAGTTTGAAATTTACTTATGAATGTACGTACCCATACAGACGTAATATTCCCTTGTAGCGTATATTTCTACTCGTGTATCCGTTACCGAGCACGATACGTAGATTAAAGCGTATATGATTTGAGATACGAGAAGTTTCACCGGAAATTAAAAAGGTCCTCGTTTAGGTATTGACTTGCTCTGGTGGAACAAACGCTCGAATTGCTAGTTTTATTTGTAGGTACTCGAAATTGAACCAATCGTTACGAAAATTTCGGATTACTAGAGCGAGAATACGGATTTAATTCGTTGTAATCGAAATTATTTTCATCTAGTGGGGAAGAAACTCGAAAATTAAGAGTAAGTTCGTACCGCTGAGTACGAAAACACGCATCGAGAAGCAATCAGTCTTTTGAATGCTTACTTAATTTATACAATGTTATCCTGCAACGCTGGCCACAAAACATTTCTATTTCCTGCAAGATTAATTTTGAAAAGGCCAAATAATAGCCGAAAAAGTGGGACTTCGTCCATAAGTAAGCTTCGCTGCAGTTAGATTCGGGAGAACGCAATAAAGTCATCTCTCAAAAAATTATGTACCTACCTCTTTGAATATATAGTACTGAACCGGTAAGGCTCCATAAGCCCAATGTATTTTTTAATGTCAAGACATGCCGGCGAAAAAGTAGGCAACCCTAGCGTACCTTCTGCGTATTTTATACGTTTTGAGTGAGTTCGCCAATTTAGAATACATCTGATAAAGACATCCCTTAAATTCACAAGAATAGTGTACATAAAGAAAATAGCGAAGTACCTCAAAAGGTACTCTCTGGTTGCCTTTTTAGCGCCGGCATATCTAACCAGAAATCATTTTTCTTAGCTGCTCCAGTACTATTTAGTCAAAGATCTTCTACATGGAATATTGAACCATTAACACGAGGTGAACTTTTTTTTTTAAATTATCAGTCTGAGTAATTATATATCAATGAATAAGGTATCTATTATTGTACAATGAACTAACGGTAAAATATTGAACACCGTTGGGTTACTATGTTCAAAATTCACTTTGAGTCTTGCTTAATTTGTGGTTGCTTTAAAATTTCTAATTATAAAAAGATCATCTTAACGGTGAATTTTTGCATTATTTAAAAAAATAAATGGATTTAATTTATATCTACCGTTTTTTCTTCTTACAAAAGAACTCGATAAATATACTTGACCAGCAGTTTCATTCGCATTATAATTTATAAGAGAAGTTAAACTGAAAGAAAAAAAAAAGAATAATTTACAGTTATTAATTTATGAATAAAAACATGAGAATTGATGTAAATTTGTAACATTTTAACAGTATGGCAAACTAGAAAAACTGATTTTGAAACGTATGAATGAAAATCATGTGATATATTGTATTTACAACGTGCTGCCAGAGTGGATTTTTATCGAAATTGTAGCAGGAGTGAAATTTTTGTTATTAAGGTCGCCAGACTTATATAGGTAGTTGATAAAACAATTCAAATTTTCACGAAACAGCTGAGGATAAGTGAATCAGATGAATTTATTCAAAATATTTCGTTAAGTCTGGTTTCTGAGCAGTTGCATTCATTAACATTAAAATGACAACTCCGATCGCCGCTGCCTCCCCAAGCACATTACCGACCCAAAATGGCGGTGCATTCGTGGTTCTGTTCTATTTTTGTTTTAATGTGTGACTGAAAACTTCCGACTGGTAGACCATTGATCATCAGATCCAAACACCCCGCCCTCACATCCGGTACTAATATACCTGTATCCTCTAGACGCTAGGTAAAATAGTCAAGTAGCTGAAGCCGAACAATTATAAATAAATAAACTAATTATATCCGAGTTAAGAGTTTTAAGATGTTTATCTGTATATTTTTAAAACATGTTTCTGTACCTTCCCTTCTCTTTTTTTATAGAACAAAGTGATTAAGGTGCTTGTCTTTTTATTTTAAAAATACTAATTAATTCGTAATTGAGTTGATGAAGTTTTGAATTATGAACTTGTTGTTTTCCACTGTACCTACTTATTTACTGCTGCAACGTTCATATTTTGCTCAAAATTGTTTTTCTTTTTAATTTCATCGATTTCAGATTTCGATTTTAACGTTTTCCGATGTACTTTTTTAAAACAGTAATTAGAAGAAAATAGAGCTCGAACAGTATTTTCCCTTTCTGAAGAGCTTATTTTCGAAGGAACACTTATTGGAAATTGCGGAATTTCTCTGTGGTAGGGGAGACCGAGGTGAATTGTTACAATTTTCATTTTGAATTTTTTTGAGGACAGCCAAATACCCTCAGAATGTTTCTAAGTGTATCAAATTATATTTATGTCTCTGCTCTGCCTACCCAATTATTTTTATGACTCTAGACTGGATGAAAATTTTTTGCTAATGTTTTTTGTGAAACAAGGTTTTCTGTGACATATCGCCTTAATGAGGGGTGATGTGTCACGCAATTTGATATAAAGTGTTACCAGCTTTTTTAATCTATAAAAAGTCAAATTTGATATTTTATTTAATTATTCAGAATTATTACAATCAAATTTGACAAATCCATCTACCATCTATGTAATCTGTACAACATTTGTGAGCTCATAAAATACGTTTCTCATATTGTATCCACATTTGGCGATAGCAATCATTTCCATATTGTCCATGTTATTTTATGAAAAAATATTCTTCGTCATTTTCAAATTGTCTTTTATAGCTTGTTTCATTCGTTTTTAGGATGATTTTTTTTTTTTTTAAATTTAATTTCTTCTTTGATGTAGACTTTACATTTCAGTTGGAATTAGACTTAACTTTATTCTGGACTTCGCCAATAAATGGAGAACATCCTTGGCTAAGTCTAGATCATTAGTAAATACATTCTCAACTTTCTTAACATAACAGACAAAAGATCTATAATTCATTTTGAACTCTTTTGCTGCTCCCTAGATGCTCATTTCTTTTCATGTATACACATTTTCCAGGTTCAAGGACCACCACCTTATCTACTTCTTTTGGGTCGGTTTTTCTGTGATGATTTCTCACAATTTTTAACCTTCAGTTAAAGCAAATTCAGTTCATAAAAGATAAAAAATGAATTTAGTCCTGAGAAAGTGAGTATTTATGATGTGACACTTCGCTCCATTTATGTTATGACATAATGCCCAACTCATTCTGAAATGTTTTATTCGCATATTCAATGACAATGTGTAGTTATAATTAATAATTTCTGTAATTTAATTAATGTAATCAATTAGTATCACCATGGGAAAAAATAAATAACACATACCGTTTCAGTCAATCTCAATGTTTTGTGAAAGAGCAGATTGAATTATGAATATCAGATTTTACTTATGCTGATTTTAGGTTTGATAGGAACTTTGTTTCCATGCTAGACGCATTTTATGTGGTGGAATCAAACTTAAATCACAAAACATGATTTTTTCTAATAATTTCCCATGAAAACCACTTGACAGTGCTATTTACTAATCAAGATCTAGAAACATGTGACTCTTCACCCCTGTGACAATTTTCCCCGGTCTCCCATAATCAAATTTATTATATCTTAAATTTAATTAATTCTTGGTTGTAAGTTCACGGAGCGAAATTTGTATTCTTTAGAAGTCATTGATTCTCTTATATTGCCTCACTAGAGAGGTGAATGTAGATTTTCTATTTTATTCGATTGTTGAGAAAGTTAATCATCATCAGATGAAGATTCTTCATCACGCCGTCATTCATTATTTAACATTCGAATGATGTCGTATCTTGGTTTGCTAAAGTTATTCTCAAACTTTTTGTGGTTAATTGATAATTCCGATATATTTATGTTGATCTGGGTGAATTATTGCCGCGTAGGTGCAGCAGCATGGTGCTCTCTAGTAATATATAAAAGTCAGAGTGCTTATTCCTGAACTACTTACTTGGCTAATGCGGCATAGCACAATTTAGGCGCACATGGCTTACATCTGAGTCAAAGAAAGGTATTCTGTAAAATCTTAACATGATTCATCAAATATGTTCTTTTTCTTTTTGATTCTCTTTTTCTCTTGTGGTGCAACATTCTTGGATGAATTGAAATTTATTTTGTCGTTCGCATTTAATAGCTTTAAACTTGTTAATTAGTTTTCTTTGCTCTTTGATTTTCTACAAATTGTTAGTACTGTAATGTTGTAGTTCAATAGATTATTTTTGAAGAGTGTAAATCATTGAGTATAATTTAAGTCTACAAAACTAGTGTGGGGATTAGACCATAACTCGTATGAGGAAATAGGCTGGGCCTATCAACAACAGTCGTCACCTTTGGTGACAATTATTCGTGCCTTGCACGTTAAACCAAAATACAAATTTATGTTTGTTCGTACTTGTCTATTTTTGTAGATAGACAAGTTACAAATCTCAGACCATGACAAATCAATGGATAACGATCTTGGCAATGTCACGGACTGATACGAAGATGCATTCTCAGTACTTTACCATTGCCATAGCAACCGTAAAGTACAAATATATTATCTACATTATACCTATGTAAATATTACGTAGGTGTGTATGTGTGCGTGTAGGGAGCCAGGTATATAAGGCCAGAAAATCATAGACTAAATCGCCAGTGTTTGCCGAGGTCTTGGCTCCCTTATACCTTTCTGGTATTTTGGTATAAACACGCAAATTGTTCTGTTGAACACCTTCTTTGTTGGCTTTACTTTCCACAATGTAAGGTATTCCACAACTAGATTTAATTTCAATTCGACCATGTGATCATCAATATTACTACCGTAGATTAGTCTTGAACTTGTACTCTTTCCTTTTTTTTGGCAGCAGTAGGATCAACAATAATAAACGATTACTTAGCCAAAAGTGCTGACAATGCACTACAATACTCAAAAAATTCACCTTTGATTAGTGCAGTGTCAGTAGAGACAGGAGAAATTGCACAGCTGAGAGCACAAATAGCCCAGCTTACAACACAAGTGCAAAATAACAATAAAAACAAAAATAACAACCAGCAAAATAACCAGTCTAGAAGCAAAAATGACAAAAATTGACAAAGCCGATCAAAAGATCGAAGAGACTGTAATTCTCGCAGGGGTCAGAGTCCAACTCCCCCTAAAAACCAAAAAACATCATCCAAATCTCCTTCTTGAAACTGGGATGAAAAGAACTGCTTCTTCCATAATAGATTTGGCGAGGCCACCACCAAATGCAATAACAAATGTCAATGGTGGGGCAGGACCTACAAGTCCGAAGCATCAAACTAAAACGAGGGGCCATCTACGCGGCCGAAGACCCCTTGGAAAACTACTCATGCCGCCTATTCTTAAAGGACAGGACAAGCGGGAGAAAGTATCTAATAGACTCGGGTGCTGACCTAAGCATATTGCCAGCAAATAAAAAACACAAGATACATACTCCGAAATACTATCTCCGTACTGTGAATGGTCAAACCCTTCCAGCCTACACACTTGAAACAATCAAAGTTAACATCGGACTGCAAAGAGACATGACTTGGTCTTTTACAATTGAGGATGTGCCAAATCCAATCCTGGGTGCTGACTGAGCCCACTATGGCCTAATCATTGACCTAAAAAATGGTAAATTGATTGATAATGAAACAACACTTTGTGTGGATGGCAAAACACTAGTGTCTCAACTGGACACAGCTATTTCCAGTTGTAGTAAAGTCGACGAACGATTCTTACAGATTCTGTCAGACTATTCTGGAGTCACACAACCATCAATTCGCCAGCATCCAACTTATAAACATGATATAGTTCATTATATAGAAACAAATGGGCCACCATGCCACGCTAAAGCATGAAGGCTTCTGTCAGACAAGCTCAAAGCAGGCAGGGGAATACTATGACCGAATAATTAAAGGAGGTATTTGCAGACCTTCAAACAGTTCATTGAGTTCCCCAATCCACATGACTAAAAAGGCAAGTGGAGAATGGGGAATTGTTGGAGACTACAGAGCCTTAAATCCAAAACAGTTCCCTACCATTACCCAGTCCCAAACATAATGGACTTTAACGCAAATATGAAGGGTAAAACGATGTTCTCCAAAATAGATATCAACTGGGCATTCCACTAAATACCAATGGCCAAACAGGATGTCCCAAAAACAGCACTCATAACGCCCTTCGGACTATTCGAATACCTTCGAATGCCTTTTGGACTCCGTAATTCAGCTCAAACCTTCCAAAGATTTATCAATGGATTGTTTAGGGATTTGCCATTTGCATATGCATATCTGGATGACATTTGCATATGCTCCGAAGGCGGTGAGCAACAGCATGAGAAGAATGTAAGAGCTGTTATACAAGGTATACAAGCTGCTGGCCTTACTATCAATGTAGGTAAAAGCTTATATGCACTAACCAAAATTGACTTTCTCGGCTACAAAGTCTCGACCAAAGGCATAGCCCCACTAAAGACCAAAGTTGAGCCTATATTAAATTTTCCAAAACCCTCAAACGTAGCTGAACTCAGACTTTTCTTAGGGATGGTAAATTTTTACAGGCGCTGCATGAAAAACGCAGCAGCTGAACAAAGTAAGCTGTTCGCTTTAATAAAAACATCAAAGAAAAGAGATAAAACTCCACTCGAATGGAATAAAGAAGCTGAAAAAGCATTTGAAAATATAAAAAACTCGCTGGCCAATGCAGCCCTCCTTGCTCATCCAGACAAAAGTCTGCCATTGTGTGTTGCATCCGATGACTCTGATTTTGCAATTGGTGCAACACTACCAAAAGGAAAAGGACCAAAAATTTCCGCTCGCTTTCTTCTCCAGAAAGCTATCTAAAACAGAAAGAAATTACAGTACTTACGATAGGGAATTACTGGCAATCTTCACTGCGCTGAAGCGTTTCAGGCACCAACTAGAGGGTAGATGTTTCACTGTGTATACAGATCATAAACCCCTAACACATGCCTTCACGCAGAAAGCAGAGCCAGCATCACCGAGAAGAGCACGACAGACTACATAGGTCAACTAACTACTGACATCCAGTATGTAAGTGGAGAACTTAACACTCTAGCTGATGCACTCAGTAGAATCGAAGCTATCTCAGCCCCTACCCAATTACCTTATGCTGAGATTGCAAAAGAACAGCTTAAGGATGCAGAATTGCAAGTGTTATTGTCAAATGAAGACACATCTTTTAAATTGAGGCAAAGAAAAATTCCTGGTACTGATGTCTTACTAACATGTGACATCAGTACAGGTAAGAATAGGCCATTCTTACCAAAAAAATATTGTAAATTGGCATTCAACAGCGTGCACAATTTATCGTACTATGGCCCCAAATGTCCTGCTAATTTAGTATCATCAAGATTTTTCTGGCCTCGACTTAAGTCGGACTGCAATAACTGGGCTCGCACTTGCCTGAATTGCCAAGAGTCCAAAGTAGGAAGACATACTCAATCACCACTCAAATCTTTCAAACAAACAGAGTGGTTCAAAACAATCCATATTGATTTATTGGGACCATTGCCCCCTTCACAAGGACACAGATATCTCCTCACTATGATTGATAGAGCAACTCGTTGGCCCGAGGCAGTACCATTATATGAAATGTCAGCACCAACAATAGCTGCCAAATTATATGAAAACTGGATTGCCCGATATGGCGTACCTGAAGTCATAATAACAGACCAGGGTTGCCAATTTGAAAGCTCACTCTTTCAAGAGTTATCAAAAAAGCTTGGTATTCAACACAGTCATACCACAGCCTACCATCCTCAAGCAAACGGAAAAGTTGAGAGATGGCACAGAGCTTTAAAAGCCTCAATAATGGCTCATGACACAAAAATATGGATGGAAGCACTTCCAACCATCCTCTTAGGCCTACGATCAGCTCTCCAATCAGACACAGGACATTCTGCAGCGCAATTAGCATTCGGCGAAGAGCTACGCCTCCCAGAGGACTTTTTCACAAATTCGACAGAAATTAGCCCCAAAATCCTAGTTCAGAACATACAAACTGATGCCAACAAATTTCTAACGCAGGCAGCTTGCCGTGGCCAGCCAAAGATCTATGTCTCAAAACATTTGGCCACTACCTCACACGTATTTGTCAGAGACAAAAAAATAAGATCTTCACTGGAAAAACCCTACGCCGGTCCTTATAAAGTGATATCATGTGATAACAAAAACTTTGTGATATCCATAGCAGGTGAAAATAAAACAATATCAATCAATAAATTGAAACCTGCATATTTGGTAACAGACGACAAGAAAATAATTAGGAAAATAAAAGGAAACACACAGACAATTTCCTTCAAAAATACTAATACACAGATAGTACAGGAAAATTTATTGAGGTCAGGATTAGTTACTTTACACAGAAAAGATAAGTACGGATTTCCATTTTGAAATATGTTTATTCACGACGTTAGTACAACGACTGATGAGCGGAGAACATTCTCCGTCGAGCAGTGGCGGAAAGAATATTATATTGGCAATCAGTGTCGCCACATGTAAAACAAGTAAATGTAAAAGTATGTTACATACAGTATTAGTCAATGTGACGTCCCGTGTTCGTGAGGTAGTGAGGGAATCGTATCCCAACACACCCCTGCGATTCAAAATGGACGAACGAACATATAAGTAAAAAAATTTGTCACACATTGTATGTATTTAAAAAAAAATATAAACAACAAAAATATTAAAATAAGCAAAAGCAGTCAAAATTATTACATGTAAGTGTCATATACAATTGCTATATATATATATATAATGGTAAAAAATGTGAAGTGAAGTGTGAAACAAACATATTTGATCAGAGTGGAAGACTAGAGAAAAATCCCTTGTGGTTTTGAGGTATCTAATGATACGACGAACATAATTTTTAATTTCGCTATTGGAGGATGCCTGAAAACGTGACAAGTAATTGACGGCGAAGGCAATATCCGGGCGGGTCAGTCTTGCCACATATAGCAAATTCCCAATCATAGCCCTATATTCGGTGTCATCCAACCCATTTTTTGGTCTGTTTATTTTTAATCCTGTCTCCATAGGTGTGGAAGATGGATTACATTCCGTCATACCAAATTTCCGGAGAATTTTATCTATATATCTATTTTGAGTTAATGTGATTTGTTTCTTCGAAATATCCCTATCTATCTCGAATCCTACAAAAAAGCTTGGATTATTTTCTATTTTTAGTGTAAAATTATTGTTAAAGGTATTTATTAAGTCTTGTGTCCACTCGTTGTGGTTACTAGCCAACAACATGTCATCCACATAGACTATTAAAAATGCCATAGCACCACTATTATCTTGTCTTATATATAGACACCTATCTATTTTTGATTGTATGAAACCAGCTTGAATTATTGTTGAATTCAATAGGTCATACCAACTTTTCAAAGACGTTTTCAGTCCATATATAGACTTTATTAGTCTTAGGCAATTATTTTCGCCTAGTTGGCACCCCCTAGGGTTTGATATATATATGGGATATTTTATTTGTGAATTCAAAAACGCAGTCTTTATATCAAACTGTGTTATATTTAGATTATATTTATTTGTAATAGACAATATCCACCTTATTAACCAATATTGGATCACCGGGGCATATGTTTCCATTAGAGAATAGTGAGTGAGATCTTTAAACCCCCTTGCAACCAACCTGGCTTTTGGTATATGAATGCCTTGGTTGTTGGGTTTTGTGGTAAAACACCACTTTGTATCCACTAATCTCACATTTCTCTCTCTTGGGACAACTTCCCACACGCCCATATCAGATAGTGACTTCAGCTCGTCATCAATTGCTTGCTGCCACTCTTCCTTAAAAGGATTATTTTGACATCCTCCCATTTTTGAGGGATGTGGTCCTCAATATAATTTTTGTATCTAGATTTGAATAAGTTTAATATTACAGGGGTTTCTATTATATTATTACTCTCCTGTATTATTTCATTATTATTATGTTTATTATCTATTTGTGTAATGTTCCTTGCTTCATCGAATCTGACGTCGCAAGTAATATGCGATTTGTCTATTAATGGGTCCCTTATACAGTACCCACTATTCGTGTAACCCACGAATATCCCCTTATCGGATCTTTGTGTAAGTTTCGGATGTTCAACATTGGTTTTGTTTCTTTTATTTTTTGTGGCCTGCTGTTGACGGACTTCTATGGGAATATGTCCAAACGCGAGAGATCCAAAAACTCTCATATTGGATAGATCCAGTTTGGTACCGTAAAACATTTCATACGGGGTCCTATAATCTTTATTGGCCCTAGTTGGGGTTCTGTTTATAACATAAACAGCCGTCAAAACAGCTAAAGACCAAAACCTGAAATCCAAATTGGAGTCGAACAGCATGGCCCTAGTTCTTGCCATGATCGTTTGATTCTGCCTTTTGGCCATCGCATTCAACTCCGGTGAATACGGAACGACAGGCTCAAGGTTCACGCCCTTTTCCTCACAAAATGTTTTCATGTTTGAGTCCAGATATTCCCTAGCAATGTCACATCTTAAAGTAGCTATGGGACAGTCTGGAAATTTCGATTTTAATTTCATATATAATTTTTTGAATTCTTCGAACACCATTGACTTTTTCTCAATAGTGGAGATAAAAGTATATTTTGTGGCATGATCCACGAATATCAAAACGTACTTTTCACCATATATTCCTGGTGAGAAGGGGCCCATTGTATCGGATGAAACAAGTTCAAGTTTTCTCTCTGGCTTACTGCAAGTTCCATTGTGTCCCAGTCTCCTGGAGTTTGCCTTCACACATGTCTCACACTGGCTGAATTCGTCATCACAAAATGTAATCCCATTCGGAATACCTCTTGAGACCTTTGTCAAGAATTTTAAATTTTTCCCTGACAGGTGTCCCAATCTCCTATGCCATATCATTTTTTTATCTATTTTTGTTTTTTCTATATTCTCCCTTATTCCTTCTATATTGTTTATTATATTATTATTATTTATTGTGTTATCATCATTTGTACCTATATCCTCATTTCTTTCACAACTATCTTCATTCCTTTTGTTATTTTGTGTATTGTTATTATTATATTCGTTATTAGTGTTTATTATATTATTATCATCTAAGTTATTATTATTTTCTTTTTCCTGTGTATCATTATTAATATTCTCTGTATCCTCTTCCGTTTCCTCCTGACTTTCCTCAACAATTTCTTCTTCTATCTCATATTCCATCCACTCATCCTGGGAATTTATATTAGGCATGCATGCCAATTTATTTGATTTATTACTATAAGGACATATCTTATTTAAATCGTCTTCCCTATCTATAAAATTGACCATTGATTCCGGTACAATCTCGTACTTTACCATGTACACCCCCCTGATTTTTGGGGCTGAAAAAATCACTTTGTCCATCCCGCGGACGTATATATGTGCTGCCGAAAAATTTTGGTCTATGCCCAGCGCCCTATTCTCAGTTATTTTTATTCCTGACATAAGATCCACATTTAAGGATGTTACGTAGTGTACATTTTTCAATCTTATAACCGTTTGGTTTCTCTCTGAATTTTCCACCCTGATAAACATTGTTCCTATATGGGTGGCAATGAGTAAGGTGTCTTGGATGGCACATTCTAACTCGATAGGCTTTTCCAGCATTGTAGGATTAGACAATTTCGATAAATCAGAGATGACGTGGGCCACAGCTCCACCATCTAACATTATTCTCTTAGTGAGAGGAACATAATCAGAATCTGACTCTTGTTTTGTATCTTTCGATGTTATGAGGTTTATCAATTTATTATTTGTGTTATTATTTGGTCCTTGGTCCTTATATCTGATCATCATTGACCACTGCACATCATGTTCTTTTTTATTTTTATTGTTATTATTATTTTGATTATTTCGTCCGTATCTTGTATTTTGTGCAGGACCATCTAATTTGTCTTGGGGTTTTATACCCTCTTTATTTGACGGACATACCTTAGCTATGTGCCCTTTGCCATGGAACTTAAAACATACTAGGTTATTCGTATTTGACAAATTATTTTGGTTTTGGTTATTGTTGTATTTTCTATTTTCATAATTATTATCATTATTGTTTTGAGGCATTTCTAACTTTTGATTATTATTGTATGTCATTTTCCCCTGATCTATATTTTGGTTATGACTTTGATTTCTATTTGTGTAATTATATCTATTATAATTCCCACCATATTGGAATCTTTGATTTCTATTATTATTATTAAAATTACGAAATTTATTATTATTGATATTCCTAGACTTTTTCTCATCATATAATCTAACTGATCTTTTGATCAACATGGCATGAAGAGTCTCTATCGTTTTTTGATCTTGGCTTAATGTATTAAATTCCAGCCTTGTCATGTCATAATCCATGTTCAAAGATATAAGGAGTTGTTCTATTTCCTCCTGTTTGTCTAAGCTTTTTCCGCAGTCCCTTATTTTCTGGGCTGCTCGAGAAAACACATCTAAGTAGCTTCTCATGTTACCTTCACTATTAAATTTTAACCTCTGAAAGGCCTGCTTCGCATTAATATACGTAACTTGCGTGCAGCTTTTGTACCTTTCATCTAAAGCTTTCAGAATTTGATTTATCGTTTTTAAGTCTTTTACTCTTTCTATTAATTCGTTGTTTAATCCCTGATAAATCAAAGCTTTGCCCTTTTCTTGGTTACGAAAATATGCCATCCTATTAGCCGAACTGGCATTACCAGACTCAGGGTTTAAAAAATTATTTAGTTCTAATCCCAAAAACAACACTTTGGTTTCAACATCATGCATTACTGGGTACAGTCCCTCTGCATATAATGTTGACACCATCGTGGTCCTCCAGGCATCATAGTTCCTCCCATCAAATCCTTTTTTCGTGTCGAATCTCGACATTTTATTATTATTTTCGGGTATTAGGGAGTTTATGCCCTACCTCAGAAACACGAGAACTTAAATTTAAGGGGTAACACGGTCTCAACCGCACGATAATGCACAACACGGTCTCAACCGCTCGATTGGGAATGCAAGTTAAAAAAATATTATATTATTAATTAGTCAATCTTCTAAATTAATTCTTACAAAATGTATTGCCGACGATGAGTTGATCTCTCCGCCGTTGTTACTGCTTCTTGAGCTGTCAAATTACTGTGATTTTATTTTCGTCAAAAATTTCCAAAGTCAAATTAAATAAAGTCTCAAATCTTATATCAGAGCATCGATGATTCTATTAAACATATCAAAGTTCAGATTAATACACAATGCGAAAATATTCAACAAATGTGAGAAAGATGATTACTGAAAAGGAAACAATTTATCAATCTATTATTCAATGTGAACATGAAAAAATCTGTCACTTGTGTCAATGTTCGAAAATGAGTTTTCTATTGTTGGATTCGGTAATTCTCATCCAACAAAGATTTCCTCTTTCGTTCAATTCTCAACCAGCAAGATAAAATTTGAAGGCTATCGATACCACCTTTCAAGTCTCAACTTTGTTTAATTTCTGGTTGAGAATTTTCCTGAAATATACTGAAATATGATATTAATTTACTTTCAATTTAAATTTTTCAGGTTAATTTTGGGCAAAATCACACGAAATACATGTAAATTAACTTAGGTTTTCTATTTATCTTTAATATTTTGTTTCTTTTTTCGTGTATTTTCGAAGTTTTCCTTCTGCTACCTTGCCAAAATGACACCAATCTGCGACGATTTTTACTCAGCAACCTTTGGATTTTCGCTTTTCTTTCATTGTTTCAGTCCCTGGAACACAGCATGAACAACTGCCAACTGTTTTTGACTGTGTGCGCTGGTCTACCGCACCATAGAATCCTTTCAAATCTGATTTGTTTTCTCCAGACTTTTGACTTTGACGTTTTCACAGGTGCCCAAGATTTTACCGTTCTTTTCATCAATTTCACTTTTATTTTACTTTTGATTTGTTACTTTACTTTTATCGAACGTTTCACTTTTTCAGGATATTTACTTTAATCACTGAATTAAACTTTTTCTTTACAAACTTTAATTTTTCCTACCACTTTGCGTGGAGGTATCACTCGGCACTAAGCCTTTCACTTTGCGTGAAAACACGAACTTTCAATTATTAATAAAACACTTTCAATTTACCGCACTTATTTCTGTTGTCCACAGGTCTGCTAACATATTGAGGTGAGGATTAGTTACTTTACACAGAAAAGATAAGTACGGAATTCCATTTTGAAATATGTTTATTCACGACGTTAGTACAACAACTGACGAGCGGAGAACATTCTCCGTCGAGCAGTGGCGGGAAGAATATTATATTGGCAATCAGTGTCGCCACATGTAAAACGAGTAAATGTAAAAGTATGTTACATACAGTGTTAGTCAATGTGACGTCCCGTGTTCGTGAGGTAGTGAGGGAATCGTATCCCAACAAAATTTAGTCGAAACTAACAATGAAATAGAAAACATACAAAAAGATAATTCACAAACAAATAAATTAGCAAAGAGGAAAAAGACAGTAAAATTTTCAGACGATGTCATTACAATAAACTATGACCCTACGGACCCCATAAGCCCCCATAAAAGAGGCAGGCCCCTAGGAAGTAAAAAAGCAAAAAACCAGCATCCAAGCCGAAGATCTGAGCGATTAGCACAAAGAAAATAAAAATCTTTTGAAAAATTAATATACAATACAAAATTGAAAACCCACTAAAAACGAGGATGGTGGAATCCCTTGATAAGAAAATGTGCGTGAACAATAAAACAACAACAGTTATCAGCAAACCCATGTGTGCTCGATGACAACAAAACATCGCAACGTGTATCTGTTGTTAAACAAACAAAAAGAATAAAAACGTTCATCTTACCGATGACATCAGAAGTGGAGATGAATTTCTATTCATCTCGAATTACCTATAGCTTCAGAATGTTCAAACACGCCTAACTTTGCAGAAAATGAACAAAATTTTTTGGGAAAAGCTGCAAACGATAGAGAATTTTTATATCTATCCCCTCCACAGATGTACTTGCTCAAATAAAAATGACAATTCGATGCAACGGACGGAAATTAATCTTACCAAGTCCTCACTTGCTTTTTCTACTGTCGCCTCGATTGTTGAACTTCGCTTCTTCATATTTTCTTTTTTCTAGTGTAAATTTTCCTTTCATAAAAATATTTCAAAAAATATCATCCACCCAGAAACAATTGTCCACCGATTTTGATCCTCAGATTCCTTCATGTTCTAAGGACAATGTTGTGCGTATTGATAATATGCAACGACAGTGTCTGATAGAACATAAAAAAGATTTGGCCAGAATCAAAGAAGAACTGTTAATGGAAACAGATCTCTCACTGGTGGAAAAAATCGTCACCCACATGACGAAAGAACTGCCATCCCTTATCTCGCCTCCCAAAACGCCCGTTAAAGAGTTACAATCTTTGGCAACCCCAAAGATGGCAACCCCGAAACCAACGATGAGGGAACACGCTAAGTTCCTGTTTGCCGACGAGGACCCTGTATACCAGGCTACCCCTCCTCCAGCTCCAACCTTTATCCAAACTCAGCAGTTCACGGCAACACCAAAATCCAACTCTCCACTGCTGACCACCCCTGGACACTTCAATCTTCATCCCTCCCTTCCTGTCTGTAACCACCCTTATCATCGTTCCCAAAACCAACCGCCAAGACAAAGAGGACAGAAGAGCAGGGATAACTTCCTTTGGCGGCAGACCCAACGCATAGAATCTTACAAATGCGTTGGAGCAGCTGTTGGAAGTGCCCTCGCCAAGTGGGAGAGGGAGCAAAAACAGCAATAAAAACTTCTAATCCCCCAGGCATGCGATTAATTGTTTTTACGATGCAAAAACTGGAGGGAGTAGCTATGGGGATTAGACCATAACTCGTATGAGGGAATAGGCTCGGCCTATCGACGACAGTTGTCACCTTTGGTGACAATTATTCGTGCCTTGCACGTTAAACCAAAATACAAATGTATGTTCGTTTGTACTTGTCTATTTTTGCAGATAGACAAGTTACAAATCTCAAACCGTGACAAATCGATAGATAACGATCTCGGCAATGTCACGGACCAATAGGAAGATGCATTCTCTGTACTTTACCGTTACCATAGCAACCGTAAAGTACAAATAAATTATCTACACTATACCTATGTAAATATTACATAGGTGTGTATGTGTGAGTGTAGGGAGCCGGGTATATAAGGCCAGAAATTCATAGACTAAATCGCCAGTGTTTGCCGAGGTCTTGGCTCCCTTATACCTTTCTGGTATTTTGGCATAAACACGCAAATTGTTCTGTTGAACACCTTCTTTGTTGGTTTTACTTTCCACGATGTAAGGTATTCCACAACTAGATTTAATTTCAATTTGACCATGTGATCATCAATATTACTACCGTAGATTAGTCTTGAACTTGCACTCTTTCCTTTTTTGTAAATTCTTTGTGATTGAATTTATTTTGTGCAGAAGTTTTGCTAATGAAAGCAATCAGAAATCTGATTTTGGATTGATATGCTGATATCTGAAAAGTAAGAACGAAAAATTTGATGGCATTTCCAATTTTGATGTGTTACAAATTAATAAAAATTTCTCAATTATGTAACTATATGACTATCGCTGGTGTTGAATGAGTGATCTCTCCGGTCTATATCTTAGTCAAGTTCGAAGACTGGTGGAATACCCTCTTCAGTTTCAAAATAGCGGCTGTTCAAAGTTGAAATTTGTGGACAAATGAAGGCGTAATTTTACACAGACCGGGATGAAATTTTGCATGTGCATACATTGGATCTGTATCTGGGTTTAGTTCGAAAATGGGCCAAATCTGCCCATTAATTTTCGAATTGATACTTTTTGCAGTTTACTTTGTAATTCTAAATTCATAAAATTTATAATGAACGCAGTTCGCAATACACTTAATTTGAAAATCTACCCGTTCCAACTAAAATCCACTTTTAGGACTGGCATTAGGGTCGGAAAGATAGATTTCGCTTAGAATGGGCAGGTTTTCAAATTATGTGTATTGCGGGTTGTGTTTATTATAAATTTTAAGAATTTTGCATTATAAAGTAAACTTCAAAAGAGTAATTCAGAAACTAATTTTGTGATTCTCTTTTACATCGATTGTCACTTTGTTAGATATAACTTAGTTTTCTCTTGAACCCTGCAATGTTTTTGGTGATTAATATTATTGGATGATGGTCGCCAAATGTTGAATGAGTTAATGCCGATTGCATGACACCTCTTTCCATTTAATGTTACCTACCTAGATTTTTGTCTTTACCAGTTTTCCAAACATGATTATGTTTGCCGCAAATGATCCCTTTGAGGTCCCATTATATGAGAGTATTTAAAATTAAAAATTGTAAAGTTTATTGGTATCACAACATTTTACACATTGAACAATTCACACAGTATTGTTCTCAGAAGTCAATCATGAACTATTAACAGTTTGACATATAATGAGAGCTTCTCAGAATATCTCTTCCGCACATCAACCACAATTGGTGTGTATTTTTCAAAAGTATAAAATTTTATAATGACTGCCATTCAAAAACCAGTTGATCAATTTTCCTTCATTTCAATATCAAAAGAGTCTTTAATAATCTCCAACTACCAAAAAAATTTCAGCAAAAATGGGTTTGCAAAACTGTGAGAACCCCTCCATCCGAAACTATTGAATGTATTTTAAAAATTTGACTGAATTTTTAGCCCATGAAAATCTCTATTGTTCGAAGTTTTATTGCAATACGTCAAACAGCGGAGGTTCTAGAGGGTCCCAACATTTTTTAAAATGGGTAAAAAGTGGAAATATATAAGGTACCAGTTGTCACCTGCAGCTTTGCCTGCACCTGTGATTTCCAGTTTTTCATATTTTGTTATTTGGTTTAGAGTTTCATATTTCCCCTCTCCCGCAAAATTGTGAAAAAACAAACAGCAAAAACGCAAATTATGTGTAGCGGCCTTAACAAAATATGTAGGTAACTATTCAAAAACAAAATTGTAACAGATAATATACGAGTATAAAGGGTGAGTGAGAAACCAGTTTTTTTCATTATTTTTTGTTTGTTTTCTTTCATTTTTGTTCATTTTTGTACTGCCATGAAAAAATATAAATTATGAATTTTAGTGAAAATTTGGAACTTTGCCCTTAGAGGGGCTGGAGACTTCAATGGTACCTTCAAATATTCCTAGCTTCAAATATTCCTCGGAACAACACAAATTAATCCTGAAAATCTCCTCCCATTCTGTTGAGCAGTTTTGAAGTTATGGGCAAAAGAATATACTTTCGTTGAGTTCTATTAATGTAGATATTATATTATACATCTATATAATATACAGTGAGTGTTGGTGGAGTGGATGTCGAAATTCCTGTTGGTGGTAGAGTAGGTCAAGTAAATAAGTGTTAGAGTAGTTGCATACCCATCTACCGCTTTATTCTAGTTTTAACCACTGTGTGCAGCTCTGGTAATCCCAAAAACAGGTGTAGTACTAACTTTTTGTAATTATTCTGAATTATTACAAGCATGTAATAAATAAAAAGAACAATGGATCACTTTTTCTTTTTAAATTTACTTCTTATCAATGCTGTCTTGCCGATTTTCAGAATCCTTTTTCATTTCTTCTTTTGCCTCTCTCACTCTTCAAAATATTTTATGTAAAATACTCCTCCCTTAAAAAATTTAAAACACTTGCTCGGTTAAATGTTAAATCTACTTTACATCCTTTTGATTTTAAATTATAAGAGAATATCACATTATTTCAATTTAAAATCCATCGTAATTAACAACTTATCTCAAATCCACCCGAAGGTAGTACGTTGCTGCTAGTATTTTATGGTTATTTTGAAATAGCTGATAAGTCACTTTGTTGCATTTTTCAAAAGATGAAAGAGAAAGTTTACCTTCAAGTGTAAATTTGTACACTAACAAAATTCCAGTACTATGCTTTGAGGGGTCTAGTTTCAGTTAATCATGAGTGCAACTTGATAGAATGAATAAATGGTTGTAAAATGCAAGAAGAGGATTAATATTCCATAACATATCAAGTTTTGACTTGTGAAATATCATGTTTTGGCGAACAATTACCATGCCATATCATGCTGTGGAGTGACATTTTTATGTATTATTAGCAGAGAGTCAAGTGCTTCTGCGGATAGGACATATCATGTTTTTTCCAAAAAACATTTTGATGATGAAGAATGATCAACTGAGTACTATTTTTTTCCGGTTTTTAGAATTGATTTTCTTCTATTATAACCAATGCTTAACTCAAAACTGCCAAAAAGTGACGTATTAGCTTGTTGAAAATAACAACTGTTTATATAATTGTGTATTGAAAAATTTTAGTGACCTATATATATTCGTGATCTACGACTCAGAATCGTGCTTTTTCGCCACTCCCGCCTCAAGTCCTACCGTTGCACTTGATGCAATCGTTTAAAAAAAATTTTTAATGAAATTAAAATTAAGAAAAAACCTAATGCATTTGTCAAAGTTGAATTTGATTAATATGAGAACTTCTAATTATGTGTTACTTTTTCTTTTTCAAGTAGGTAATGTGTTATTTTGTAACCAACACAGAAATAATTTCTTAGTTTTATTTTCCGAGAAAAATAGAGAGTTATGTGATGTCTGATGGACCACGTACAATTCCTGTTCATCCAATTTATGGACTAAGTATGCTTTTTAGTTGTAGGTGTGGATTCCTCAAACGATACCCGACGATACGATAATATAAAAGGTAGAGAAGCTTGAACATATAGAAAAATAGGGGGACTTTGTGATATAAAAGAAACTTTTAATAAATCATTTAACTTTGAAATTCTTTGGCCGCCGTAAGTACCCGGAGAGCTCTCTTGTATCCATCTCTTTTCCTTGTAACCCCCGCCTTCACGATCTTCACACGAATAGTCTGTCGTTTTGCCACTCTCGCGTGGTGGGAAAAGTCAAAAAGAAAGCAACGAAGAAATGAAAGAGAAAGTAAAAAACAAAAACCGGGATGAGATTTAAATTGGAGCTCGTAAAGGTGCAAAATGTTTTTAATACCTGGCGGAAAAAAAAAAGCAAAAAAAAAGATGGAAGAAAAAAAGGGGCGAAATATTTCATTCGTTATATGGTTTTGCGTTCTCAATGTGGTACTACACGTGTGTGCTAAATTGTCATGCTTAGTTTTATTTTATTTCATTTTTTTTTCTCTCGCCGAATAAAAACTCTTTTTAACTGATTTGAATAAATCCGAGGACGAGTAAAATGTAAATGGAAAGCAGTGAAATAACAACAATGACATGGAAAAAAAAAAAAAGACAGAAAAATGAATTTGTCGTCGAAAATTAGGAAAAAACCAGAGTGAAGAAAGAGAAAAATTAGGCGCTAAGCTTTTGTACGTTCTTTGTCTTCCTCTTTTTCTTCATTTTCTATTTTTTTTTTTCATTTTTTCAAATCATGGAGGTGGAAAAAGTGTTTACGTGTTTATGTGTGCTTCAAGCGTTTGGTTTTTTTCTTGTTTAGGCAAAATGTTGGATTCAAAGAAATTGCTTTATTCTGTTTCAAGTCGAAAATTTCAAACCGAGAAAATGATTTTAGTCTTCCTATTTATGTCCTTCAGAATGTTCGACCGCGTACCTATTTCCCTTCTGTTGTTATTTGTATTTTCTGTCTATGCTGGTTTATTTCCACGGAAAATCTTATTGGATATTTTAATTTTCGATCCGTAGGCTTTTTTTTAAAGACCGAATATTTTGGATTAACTTTTTAGGAGTACGTTTATGTGATCTAAGATATTTTCGAACTTTGAGTGTTTGAAGAAAAAGTAATTCAGAAGTAATGATGATAAATGATGTTGGTACTAAAAAAAAAACAACATTTTCGAAATACTCGTGAGCAACCTCAATTCGAGACTTTAGTCCTTTTGTCACATTTTATACCATCAAAAATTCAATTTTATACTTCGTTATTAAGTTAGAATATTTATCAATAAGTTCGAAAATTTTTGAGGAACACTGTCTCAATAGTTATTTGTGATACAAGGGTATAAATTAGGAGATTTTGTTCAGTGTGATTTTTGCAGCAGGAGCTCACAGTATTTTTGCAACACCCCTTCCCCTTAAAATCAAAAATTGAGATAAATGAATATTTTTGCAAATGGGAAACATATAAGCATATAAACTGTCCCCATTATTTTAACCCAACCTCGTGGTGTAGTGGCTATGGCGTTGGCTTGCGAATGTAGAAGTTTGGTTCGAATCTCCATAGCAGAGAAACTTTTACCAAAAAAAAAAAAAGAAGAAAAAGATTAAAATATGACGATGTTAGGCTATGTTCAGTAGTAAGTAGTTACTACCAGTGTATAAAATGACGCATGTGCCCAAGGCGATGTACAAAGACCAATGTATAAAGTATACTTTATACATCGGTCGTAAATGATTCTAAAATTGCCTGCTTTATACGTCATCGAGGTGGTTAGGAAAATAAAGTTTATAAATAGGTGTGGCAAAAATGTTTTTTATTCAATTACCTAGAACGGTCAGCTGCCACTTTGGAAAGATGAATTACTATTTTAAGGTAAAAGTAAAATTAGTTTTGAAATTCTCTCTTATGAATCCATGAATGGGTGGAGAAGTTTGAATGATTTGAAGATCTGTCGTAGTATGCTAATGTTAAAATTTACTGATTAACCGTTTATACTTTGAATTCAACAAGGATTTTGTTTATTCTCCTTGTAAAACAATCTTTGCGTTTTCAAAAATGAGTCCTATAAAAGGTATAAAATGTTTTAAAAATTGTAAGAATTATAATTTACCGACGAAAAAAAATTGACTTTTGGAAGGTACATTCTGTTTAGCTAGACTTCATCATGAAACATTATTCCCGAATTAATTAGAAATTTCTTTAATTGTTGGAAAAAGAAAGTAATGAGAAAGCAGTCTTTATCTCGCAATATCCTTCGCGCTCCTCTCCAAAACGTAAAATTGCTGTTTATAAGTTTTGTTGCCGAAGAAAAGCCAAAAATTTGCTTTACTCATTTGATCGCCTCATTTTCCGCATTTTAGGGAAAATCGTATTTACTTTCTTCGTAATTTGCTATTTCAAATCTAACTCATCAATCAAAAAAAAAAAAATTTTAAATATCATGCTAGGGAAAGTTCTGGAATCATAAAAATCTTGAATTTAGGGAGCATTATGTACAAATAATCTTTCCCAAGGTGGACGGTACTGTATGGTGAATGTGAGAATGCCTCGTCTTTTTGATTCAACTTATTTTGTTCCTTCCCTCTCCAAAAAGTTTTATTATATGTTGGAAGATTACGATTTGTGGCATTAGTCGTCGTTTTTTCCATCAGAATGTTACATTTTCTCAGATGTATAATCTGAGAAGAATTCGGCTATTATTTTAGGTTCCTATATTTTATGGTAATCTCATTAGGCCCTGATACATCTTCCAGTGACTCCTCAAAATATTCATAAATATTTTTAAATGGCAGAAATAAAAAAGTGCAATTTGAATACTCGTTGTTTTGCGGAAAACATCTTATCGCTCACATTAAGTTTAATGTCTTCTTATAATCTCGAAAAGGTTTCATTTTTAGTTCAGTTATGTTTAGCCTCTCCAGGTTTTTTTTGACTTTCTGCACAAGTTCTATTTTCAATGTAATTATTTCTATCCGCTTGATGGTAGTTTTACATACTTATTGGATTCATACTACATATTATATGAGACTTTATTTCGCGAATATGTTATATGCAACGCGAGACATGAATATGTACAGGGCCGGATTTACAGCTCAACTGTCCAATAAAATTTTTGCCCCTCCTCATTTTTTTAATTTTAGCAACCAACCCCATCCCCAAAAATTTTTTTATAGATCTTTATCAGGATTTTTTACTACATTAAAAATTTATGAGTTTAATTAAATATGTAGTTTAAAAAAAAAAAAAAGTAAAAATGTGCCACAAGCTACAGTTGCATCATTTGCACCCTCCTAAATCCGGCCCTGAATATGTGTTTCTATATGGTGCTAAGATAGAGGTATATGGAGTAGAAAAACCATAAGTTATGTCAACGTGATCTGCGAACGACTGTGATTTCTAGACAGTAGGCACCTTTGTGTTTATAAATGTTCATATCTTTCGAGGTTCATCATCTTAGTTTTTAATGTATCCATCTCCCCTCCCAAAAAAAGTTACTTGATTTACAATTTTTTCGTAATTCATTTTGCTCGACTAGTGTAACGTATTAACCCGAAGAAACGACAGATGGGATCACTGTTAATAAGTTTTTTTACCGTAAAATTCGTGTTAGGTTGTCTCGGAAAAAATTCTGTCACTAGTCACTTTCATCTATTACGACATTACGAATACTGACATCTTTTATAAATCGTGACGAGAATGCAACCGTGTTGTCGTGAAACGTGTGACCAAAACACACGAGCATATGTGAACTGAGAAGACTTGACGTGCCTCATAATGGCCGGTAATTGACGTATAATTTTAAGCGCGTGTTTCGAACTCGTTTCAAAGCAAACGCAGCGATTGAATGAAAAATTTTCTCCTCAAAATCGTTTGTCTTCGAATAATCTCTCAGTTTGGTCATTTGCGTGATCATTGATGTGAATGTCTGAAAGCCGTTGAGATTTAAAAAAAAACTGGCGCAGCAATGCTTCGCTAGAAAACCCAGTTGCTTGATACTTATATCGATAGTTAACGATGTATCAATATTTCATTACTAATTTCAGGTTAAGAAATTACAAAAAACTATCGAAAATTATCCATATCTTTAACAAAAATATCGATCGATCGATATTTATCATTAAAAACGGCTTTTTCAGAGATTTTTTGTTTCCAGTTTTCTTGAGAACTACTAAACCGATGAGCACCAAACTTCTTTCAGACCTGTTTCCATACAATAGCTATATCTTTCGTAAAAATTTCAGCCCTATCTGTTTGGTAGTTTTTTCAAAACCATAAACACAAAATTTTTTCCAGAAATTTTCCTTCTCCAGTTTTCTCGGAAACTTCTGAATTAATATGCATCAAACTTCTAAGAAACTTGCACCAACATAAGGAAAGTCTATTGTAAAAATTTCAGCCCGATCAGTTTTGTCATTTTCTCAGAATCCCAGAAAAACGACTTTTCCAAGTATTTTTTATTTTCCAGTTTTCTTAGAAACTAATTAACCGATAGGCAAAAAACTTCTTTCAGACCTGCTCCAATATGAGAATTATCTCTCGTAAAAATTTCAGCTTTATCCACCCGGTAGTTTTCTCAGAACCGTGAACACAAAATTTTAAGCGATACATACATATATGTATATACACACATAAAAAAATTAGGTCAAAATGAAAATATGGTACCAATCGTTTTCTTTTCTCATGAAACGGATAAATTTCATCATCCCCACCCCTAACCCTTCCATGAGGTCAATTTTAATACCTCGTTTTCAAGTAAACTGGGTAAAAATAACTGGGTATAAAGAATTGGCGAATTAAATGGCGCATACTAAGTGCAAAAAGAGTGCAAGAAAATTTTCTAGAAACCATATTAATGGTGTTTAATATCGTAGTTGAAGCCTTTAAAAGAAGTGTGTCTGGATCTGGAAAAAATGGGATTTGTGTTTTCTGCAGCAATTTGCTATTCATCGCTTGAAAATCGAAGAAATATTCGTATTGGCCATGCCGTATTTTTTTGTGTCTCCCTCGGTTCGAATATACTTTTAAGGCCAATTGGTTTTGACTTAATTTCCTCCTATTCGAACAATATCTATGATTATGATACTTGTATCTTCTTTTTTACGGACACAATGGTTTATGCTTATCAAAGCCAACATATTTTGTTTATTGTTAAAAATTAACAATTATTTTTGTTCATTAAATTACGAGAGTAAAAGAAATCATTATTTTAACAAAAAAACGAACAAATAATGAGTCATTTAAAAAAAAAAAAAACTTTAAAATTGTAAGTGTGTAATCGTCGTGACAGACAACAAAAATGTACCACCGAGTACAGTTCCGAATGTTGATTATTGCAGTAAATAAATATAACCTAAAATTTTTGATTGGAAATATTGACCCATTAGGGTTTTATTTTCTAGGAAAGTGACCTAACCTCGACAATGTCATCCAATCCAAAGTGCTATTCAATATTGCGTTCTCGATCAATTTATCTTTTTTTTCTCGAGATACCAATATTATTCCCATGGATATGTGACAAAATTTGACATAGGTATGTCTCATATTGAACATGACAGACTGTATCAAGCACTGTATTAGTGGTAGATGTCACGTGACATTGTTTAGAGAATGAAAAGATTCTGCATCATTCATTGTTCTTCGTTCATAACTTGGCTCCTCCGCTCGTATATTTGTAATTATAATTGACAACCATGTTCTACATAGGTATGTCTCAAAGGTGTAATTTGCGAATTTTGTAGCCTGTTAAATAATTTTGTCCTTCTTCAATAAGCTCTATAAACATGTTTGGTACCAGCTGTGGCTCTATGAAAGCAAATCCGAAAATGTTTTCTAGTCACTTGTCTGTCTCTAATTTATTTTTATACTCTTCTCACATAACTAAAATGTCTCTTGACACTTCTTCTTTCAAATGCTGCCCAAAAATATTTGTTTTCCAATATTTTTTCGCGATTTTTTCTGTTCTCTGGTAGTTCCAATGTGTGCCCGTTTTTATTCATTTAATAATATATCGCTCTCCATAGTTATGTTCATTTTAGGCTTTCTTCATGTGTTTTTATGATTGGGCACATTCCTGGTTTACCGTTCAGAGGCACAAAATTAATGTCAAAAGCTATATAGGTTCGATTCTTTTATAAATGCATCTGTTATAATTTGAAATTTTCGAAATAGGGCCAACCAAATGAAAGAATGATACTTCAGTCATTCTTAATTTTTTCCCATTATCAATTATATTTATCCGCATACATGTATGATTATATTTACTTGACTTTATTAAGGTAAGTAATTTTTAAGTCACTGTTGATACTTAAGTATCGTTCTTGCATACGTGCCATAGTTTGAAATTTCCCAAATTAGCAACCCTGCAGTTTGTACTCTATGGATTATTTGTTCATTCAGTAGGGTCAGATATAATAGGAATGGGAAAGCAAATCAAAAGTTCTTTGGTTTTGAAAAGTTTGGCTTCTGGTCATCATTCTAATTAAGGATCTCATCAAACAACTGAAAGTCAATTTTCTGATTTTGTACCAACGCTGCGTGTTCTTTTGAATTGAGCATCAGATGTGCCAGCAGCTAACTTCGTTTTATTATCGCCATCTCAGTGAGACTTGGGGAAAGAATTTCAGGTCTATTTTCTGTCTTTCGCATTGGTCATTTCCACCTACCAGGTCTCTGAGTTTTTTGAAATTATTTTTGTTTTTTTATTTTAATTGTCTATGATTTTGGAAAGAGAAGATGTTGGTATTTATTTATTTCCTATTTTGTGGTATATTCCCGTTTCCAAGAATGTTTAGCAAATATGTTTTAATTAATTAACTTCACTAACTTCTGCGTTTTAATTTGACCTCACTACCCCACATCAGAGCTATAAAACTAAGCACTTGATATCCGAAGCTGCCCCAAGATCAGTTCTATAGATCCGAGGTAAAATTTTGAGATTTTATAGAAACAGGTTAATTTCTGCAGTGGCTGATGCACACATGCTGATGAAATTAGAAAATGGAAAACTGTGTACAGTCTTTTAGTTTTGTATTTTACTGGTAGCTTGTACTCCACACGATAGTCGATTGGCATACCTCCCTAGCTGACGCGATTGAACTTTGTAATCACAACTTTCATTATCTTGTTGATTGAGGCTTTTGCCAGTGTATGTTTTGTGGAAACAAAAGACTACCAAGCTTAAATGTTTAAATACATTATTTATATTTCATTTATACGTGCAACTTGAGTTCATAATAAACATACTACGCACTTCAAACAATCGTATTCTCACAGCTGAGGCTCACACCATTTCACACCTTTGTCTAAAAACGTAGGAAGAAAGGTGGGTGTTGAAATAAATATATCGATGTTCTTGTTTTTTTTCTTTTTCGTATTATTAGTCTCTAAGTGTCTTTGGATCAACAATTTTGGACCGAAAATTATTTTACTCTCAAACAAGGGAAACTCTAGTCATTTCGTATTAATTAATTTAGTGAAGATATCTACCTACAAAGATTTGAGGTTGAATACCTACGGGTGTTTGTTCTGTCAACTCCAATATCTGTTATATCAAAGGTTAAAACGTGGGCCGGTATAATTATCAGTACAACATGAAGTACATTTTTATAAGAATTCTTCAATAATTTGTAAAGTTTAATGTAATTATTTTTGTTGATTAGCTTCAAGCCAACTTGCAAAAGGTAAGAGAAAAAGCGTTAATCTTGAAAACGAACGGTGTACATTTGTGATTAAGTACATAAAAGTTACGGTCCTAGAGACACGATAGTAAATTTTGTGAAATCCTTCATTAAAATCTCGTCAACTTTCAACAGTATCGCACTCAAAAGTGAAGTAGAATGCCGAATAATTAATAATGAATAAGTTTAAAAACTACCTTGGCTGGTGTCTGTATTAAATGTTAAGAAGATAATCATCTCGGTGCAGACGGAATTTATTCGATCTGTAAGTTTCTCCATTGTTTCATTGTATAACTTATGTATGTCTTCGTAAATTCTCATAGTTTGATCACATGTGTAAAAGCTTTTGCATTTTATGACAGTGACTGTATTCGCACTTGACCGGTCGATATAATATTTACAAGCATACACATATATTATATATTGGATGAATGTTTGAAAAACGACCACTCTCTTCCATCTCGATGTTCCTTCCTCTACCATGATCTCTCCTCTGTTTTCTTTATTTTATATTCATTTTAAATGTTGTCTATTGTTTGCATTTGCCATTCATTTCCAGTACGCAGTTAGGGAAGCACATAACCATTTTCATCGGAAGGCAGACTTTCGTAGTAATTCGTTCGTGACTGAAATAATGCAAACATTTATTGTATTTTTTCTAACGGACAGCAGCCGACTAACATCGGCTGTAAGTTTTCCTCTCTTATCATTGTTTTCATTGCCTTTCCATCGCATTTTCCTTGGGTTCCCCCTCCCTTTTCCTAGTCCTTATTTTCTTTACACATTGGTATTTTGTCGTAAATTGCAAATTTTTGCTCGCATTCCAAATATTCTGCGTTGTTAGTGGTTTATTTTATTTTTTGCTTTCTTTTGAGGGCTTTTGCTGTTAATATAAATTCTTGTATGTGAAACATAAACGACAGCTTGACGAGTTTTCGCTATAAATGGAAAGACCAGATTTATTTTCTTTTTTCTTTGGGTATGTAAGCCATCTTCAAATTTCAAAAGGACGAAATAAAAATTGAAGTGATGGTGATTCAGAGATTATGGATTGAAATAAGCTTAGCTTTTTCCTATTGAGAGAAATCTGCCATAATTCTAAGCCTTTTTAATTGACTCGTTGAAAATACCGATTAATTTGTTTGACAAATATAAGTTTATCAAATGGTTTATAGGTAATCTTGTGCACTTCCTCATTTTCAAAAATTCGCTGTCGAAACAATACAGTAGGCTACCTATATCATTCAGCGTTTCCCATGTATGTACTCTAATTTTATGTAAGTATTTACTTTAGATTCTTTTAGCAAGTTTTCCAACTTACTATTTAAAATTGTGCGAGTTGACGAAGTGGCGGTGGAGAGTATAATAATTTTTCGTTTCATAACAAATTATGATTCTTGATAAAAATCGGAAACTCATTAATATTTATGTATGTAATACTTACTATTTATATCAGATAATCTTGTAAGCACGAAAGAGAGCATAATTTTTGTCCAATAGGACTGAAATTTAGTATTCGGGTTGTTCTTAGCATAGTATCGGATAGGATTGTATTTCGTGAAAATCGGTTGAAGGGTTGGTGACAAAATAGGTTCCACCAATAAGGATCGAGACTTAATTAGTAATTCGGTTGATAACTGGTTCTAAACCTTACGAAAACTGGTACGGAATTTGATGAGAATCGATCAAGTAGTTTAGAAATAGGAGCTGACGAAAGTTTTACCAATGGGTGTTAAGGTATAATTATTATTCGATAGAGCTGAAATTCGATACGTGGCTGGTTCTAAACCTAATTAAAACTTGTATCGAGTTTGATGAGAATTTGTTGAAATGTTGAGCTATAGGATCTGACGAAATTTCTACTAATTGAGATTAAATAATAATTATCATTCGATAGAGCTGAAATTTGGTAGGCAGTTGGTTCTAAACCTAATTAAAATTTGTAAAGAGTTTTATGAGAATCGGGTAAGCAGTTCATTCATGGGGGCTGACAAAAGTTCCACCCATGGGGCCTACGGTGTACTTATCGTTAAATAGGGTTACAATTGTGTTGGTTCTGAACTTGATAAAAACTGGTATCATTTAGAATGAAAATTGGTCAATTGGTTTAGCCTTGTGGGCAGTCAAAAGTTCTATCAATGAGGCTGAGACACAATTATCATTCTGTAGAGTTGAAATTTAGTACATGAGTAGCACTGAATATACTGAATGCGACATAGATATTTATGAAAATTAATATTGAAAAAAAAAAGTATAAATATCTGTAAGAATAGATTTAAGAAGGAATTTAAAAAAAAAAATGAGTTCCCCTGGGGCTACATGGGTTATACTCATAAATGATTGATGTGTAAACATAATAATAGTGTGGTTGTGTTTGTACGCAATGCGTTGCACACACACACAACAACACACCTACACATCATGTAACACACAAATGAGAGTTACAATTACGCATCTCAATCCTTATTCTCATTTAGCCCCTACTGTAGACCAAGAGCTGAGATATTTACACAACAAAAATATTTAAAAAAAGTAAGATAATATATGAAATAAGATTTATAAAGCGATGTGAAACGGGATGTAAGACAAAATGAATGATTTTTGATGATTATTGAAAACCTGTTTTTATAGCCTAGTTTGCTACCCTTGATTGTTTGTTAAAGAACATCTTTTTAATTGCAAGACATCATGAAAACATAATCTTGTACTACGAGTATAATTTTATCAAAATTTGGTAAAGTTTTTTCAGGTTACTCTTAAGTTTTAGTACGTTAGTTCAAAAAAACATTATGTTGTTGAGCAAAAGAAGTGAAATATTAGAAAATAATCAAATATTATCTGTATGTTTATTGGTTCTTAAACAGTTTTCAAGAGTTACAGTTAAGTAGGTACCTATCTATTATTACTATTTTTTTATTTTTTTTTTAATCGCGAGATTAATGATAGCTGAACAAATATTCTCTGGCCCTTATTAACATTTCTTCAAAAGCCAAGACTTATCTGAACATTTTTATTGCTGAAGTCGAATAATTACTTTTATTTTCAACCGGAGTCACACAGTTTTACAAAATTCCTATGTACCGGTAGCGTTACAGTTAAATCATTTTGAAAAAAGCTTTATCTGTGAATTTTGTTTGGATGGGAGGAAGAGGGGGCAAATTGAATTCTAGCTTCTAATTTTTTATATATTATGTAAACCAAATTTTTGTTCCTGTGACTATTCATTTGTGCTAATTCAAAGGTTTTTTCATAAAATTAGATGGAATTGACGTATTAACGTACTTATTGGTATACATACATGATAAAGGTAAACTGCGCTGACCTCAATAATTCCAGTCCCTGGATCTTGCTGGAAAAATTTAAAAAAATGTTATTTTGCACTTTTTAGTTAATTTTTATTTTTTATTTACTGGTTTTTATCTTCTTTGTGAAAACTACTGAAGCAATAGTCACAAAATTTTCACCAGACCTTCTTCCATATTAAAACTACATGACACTAAAATTTCATTATTATTTCTCTGGTAGTTTTCTCAGAATCCTGGAATACTAAAACAAAAGGACCATAATCCTCCCAGACCTGCTCCTGTATTATGAGAATTACCTCTCATGAAAACTTCAGCCGAATTAATGTGACAGTTTTTTCAAAACCTTGAACATAAAATTTGGACAATATATCATTTATACCTACAGTGTCGGTTATTTTCTTCTGTCGTGAAACGAAAAATTTTGCCTAGTTTTTGCTCTTTGAGCAGATTACTTCGAATTATTTACTTGTCTTATCCTCGCTTCTCTTCCCAAACTATTAAATGAATTTAATGAGGAACAGCATTGCAGCTAAAGGAGATAATCTCATAATTTTGGACAGATTTAAAAATTTTAATAACTGGAGAATTTAGCAGTCCAACATCAGCTTCTCCAGCTACGCTTGAGATAGTATTCATCATCAATCAGAGTATCAAAGAAAATACCGACCAGCCAATATTCGGCACATTTTAAATTTTATTCGTATAAAAATAAAAAAAATTATAATAAAAGGGGGAAAATGTTTTAGACTGGCGTGTATCAAAATAATTTGTAACCACCCACTATGCCCTTAAAATTTCGAAGCCTAGAATTCCGACATCAGCAGCCTCTTCTACTACCCCTGAGATAATGCCCATCACCATTCAAAGAATTAGAGAAAAGGAACAAGAAAAGGGAAGAGTAACGCAAAAAATGGTCACATCTCCACCCTACTGGCAAACACAAGGCGTTCATATGCTGGCGTTTCTGTACACAGAAATATGATCAAAGTATGCCTCATTTACGCTAGTGTATTTTGAAGCGTATTTCCGCAGCATATACGCTTGAAAACATATGCCTTAATTTCAGCCAGAGGTATTTTGAGGTGTATGTCCACAGCATATACTCTTGCTGACATACGCCTTGATTTTAGATAAGTTTATTTCAAGAAATATGTAGGCTGTGGATATATATGCCTCAAAATACTCCTCAAAGTACACTTCAAAATCTACTCCAAAATACGCCTGCAGATTTCAGTACACAAATCCACCAGGTGTATTTCAGAGTAGGTGTCAATTCTATCAGGTGTATTTCGAAGCAGATGTCAGTCCTGTTAGGCATATCTGAAAGCAGAATATAAGGCGGAATTAACTACTGAAAATAGTACATACATTTTAGTCATCGGTTTACAGAAGAGTGCCATTCTTTTCAATGAAAATATGAATGAAAACTGTTAAATATGGTGTCCAGATCCTAAAATTTTTCATTTTTTTTAAATATTATTTTTTTATTGCTAATCCATCTAGGGTTCTGAGGTGGTATTTATTTATTTTATTTTTTTCAAATTCAATGGCTGTAATAATTTTTTTTACAATACTTTTAAATGTGTTTTGGAAATGATATGATCAGATGCCATTCTTCTCAATAAAAATATGAGTGAAAATTGGTATATATGGTGTTCATATCCAATTTTTTTTTAAATATTTTTTTTGATTGTTAATCCATCCATGGTTGTGAATTGGTGTTTTTTTTTTTGTCATTTCAATGGATGTAATAAATTTTTTTACATATAATGTGTTTTGAAAAGGATATAAAATAATTTTATATAAGAGAATATATAAAAAATGTATTCAAGTAAAATTATGATTAGTGTACATCACCACATAAATGTTGGAAAACACTGAATTAAAATTGGGTATTAATTTTTCTTCATTGGAATTGCCATCAGGGCCCAAGGGTTTCAAAAAGGAGATAAAAAATTAACTAAAAACAATAATGTAAAGTAGGTACATAATCTGATATATTTCCTGATGTATGATTCCATATTTGATGCCAAATTTTTTGAATGACTCTCAGTATGAAATATAGAGGCCACAAAGGGAGGCAAACTGTTATTCACAAACAATTATATGTAGAACATTTGGTTCCAAAAATATTAGAAATTTTGGTATAGATTTAGATGAAATGTTATAAAACAATTAAGCTCAAGGTTAATAATAGTTCAGTCAGTATGGGTTAAGAGGTAATCATGATTAAATAGGCCTGAAATGTAAAAAATATATTTTTCCAGTATATCAAAGTTTGTTCCGATTAAGTTTTTTCACCTTTTGTCATTTCCTTCCCCATTATCATCCTTTCTCATTTATAGGCTTCCCACAAAAAATGACCCTACTGAGTTGGAAGTAGGTTCAATCGACGTGTCTTGAATAGTCAATTCAAACGCCTCATTGATCATTGTGGTACCTTAATTAGGGGGAAAATCACATGGGAAAAATATGGTTGAAGGTTGTTCTTTTGCATTTTGTGGCACCCTAAGGCATCAGCTTGAACCTATTTTTAAAGAAATAGATGCAATTTTTCAAGCTAATTCCATTGCCACATTGCTCATTTTTGTAGCTTAATTAGGACATTAGTTAGGGGCAAAAAGTGATATAAAATGGGTTTTTCCTGTTTTTTGGCCTCTAAGGCCATCGGACGGATACGATTTTCTTCCAGGCCAATGCGCCTTTTTATTATGAATATTTTGATACCAAATTCGAGTATATAGCCTAATTAGGAAGAAAGATATTGCTCTTTTTCAAAAAAAAATTGTACATTTTCATTTTAGCAGTAAGATTGGGTACAGAAGCTTATAGCTATGGTGACATTTTTGGTTGTTTTAAAGTTTCAAAAATGTATTTTTCATACGTAAAAAAGAGGGGTTACAAACCACAATCGGAGACAAAGAATAAGACATTTTTCAAATGGGGGTTAGATCTACCCTTCTGTGATGGTTGGGGGGTTGAGGGGGTTGAAATATTTAATACGTCTCATAATATGCCTCGAAAAATTGAGTGTATATCAGCCTAGAAATATGCATGGAGACATACACCCAATAATACTCCTCAAAAACCGCTTGTATTTTTGCTTAATAAGATATACGTCTCAATATATACACTTAAAAAAATATAGCGCACATCCGCCATGCAAAACGGATTCGGACATAGTTACACCTCAAAATACGCCACATATTCTCAGTGTATATGGCAGAATTTAAAAGAGTTGCAGATGGCCAATTCTAAAGTTCCATTAATGAAGGTAAATGTGTAATTTTAATAGGATATGGCTCAAATTTGTTAGGTATAGTATGTATATGGTTTCAGTTTTATCAAAAACTAGTTTTGTGTTTGATGAAGTTTGATCGAATACTTCAGCTCAGGAGGCTGACTATTATAAGTTCAGTCAGTGAGGGATAAGATGTAATTATATATGATTACATATAGGCCTGAAATATGGAAAACATTTTTTCAGTAGATCAAAGTTTGTTCTCATTAAGTTTTTTCACTTTTGGTCATTTCCTTCCCTATTACCTATCCTTTCTCTTTTTTAGGATTTCCACAAAAAATAACCCTAGGAAGTTGAAAGTAGGCTCAATCTACGAGTCTAGAATAGCTGATTGGCGCTTCATTGATAATTGTGGTAGCTTAATTAAGGGGCAAATTATGTGGAGAAAAAGGGTTGAAAGTGGGTTTTTTGCATTTTGTGGCACCCTAGGGCATTGGCTGGAACCAATTTTTAAAGAAATAGATGTGACTCATCAAGCTAATTCTAAGATAGCATTGCTCATCATCGTAGCTTAATTAGGAGGCCAGTTAGGGGCAAAAAATATGTGAAATGGGTTTTTCTTGTATTTAGGCCCCCAAGGCCATCGTATGGATACAATTTTCCTCTAGGCCAATGCACCTTGTTATTACAAACCTTTTGATACCAAATTTGAGTATATAGCCTAATTAGGGGGAAAGATACTACTTTTTTTCAAAACAAATTGGTACATTTTCATTCTTACAATAAGATTGAGTACAGAAGTTTATAGCTATGGTGACCTTTTTATCTATTTTAAAGTTTCAAAAATGTATTTTTCATATGTAAAAACAGGAGTTACAAACCACCATGGAAGACAAAGAATAAGGCATTCTTCAAATGTTGGTTAGATCTACTCTTCTGTGATGGTTGGGGGTTAAGAGGGTTGAAATATTTAATAAACCTCATAATATGCACCATAATACACCTCAAAAAACGGAGTATATATCAGCTTTGTAATACACTTACAGACATATACTCCAGAATACGCCTCAAAAACGGAGTGTATATCAGCCTAATAATACGCCTGTAGACATACACTCAAGAATACACTTTCAGTAACGGAGTGTATATCCACCCAATAATACGTATGCCGACATACACCTCAAATACGCTTCAGAATACACGGTGTACATACACTTTGTAATACGCCTGTAGACATACACCCAAAAATATGCCTCAGAATACAAAGTGTACATATGCCTTATAATACACCTCATAATACACATGCAGATATACGCCCCAAAACACGCCTCAGAATACATAGTGTACATAAGCCTTGTAATACACAGTATACATACATCTCATAATACGCCTGCAGACATACGCCTCAAACATGTTTCAAAATATGCATTTTACATACCCTTCATAATACATGCAGATATACACACCAAAATGTGCCTTAGAATACACAGTGTACATGTACTGTCTGATGATACGTGGCGTGATCAGAATGATGCAGAAGAGTGAATTCTGAAAGAATTCTATATACGAGTCTATAGTTAAGGTTTCATTCGTACAGCTGCCATTCTTCATCGATGCACTGTATCGCTTTTATTTAACAGACGTTTTAGGAATATAAATTATGTTTCTCAGTATTCAAAAGATATGCATGATACGTTGAATAATGTATCCTATTTTCATTCTGTTCGCTGAGCATGAGTCGAAAATGAAATACCTACCATAACGGAGAATTGAAAAATTAGATCATTTATTTAGTTAGCAATTGAACGGGCTCTTTGGGGAAAAAAAAAGAGAAGTTTAATTATTGCCATCCATATCCATGAACTTGATATGTAAAAAAGAATTATTGACAATTTTTATGCGGAATCGGAGATTTTACTTGGTTATTTGATTTTAGAAAAACAATTTATAGTAATCGACCGTCGATTGTTCGGCATAAGAAATTTTTTCTAATCTGAGGGTAGTCTATTGGTATCATTGTTTCATGTTTGACCCTTGACCGACTTAATTGTAAATGTCATTCACATCGATTGCATTGTAAATTGCATGAATAAAAATTTACTAATGACCCAACCTATTTTACATTTATCCTAACCCATTCACTTTAAAGTTAGAAAAGATGTGGAAGAATAACTGACATGCCAATAATTTTAAATTATTCGTGCACCAATAGGTCCTGCATGAAATCATTAAAAAGTTAGCCTCTGTAAAGTATGTATAAACAGGAAATGCGTCAAAAATGTGAATTTACTATTGACAAATTTGCTTTGAAAAATTGTTTTTCTATTTGTTTTGTGACCGTAGTGTGTGACGTGAGGTTTACGTTTGCAGAAATTCGTAAAGTTTACGTCATCTGAGACCGACATTCGCGGTTTTACCAATTTATTTTCGGTTATTGAGAACCGTCATCCCCACCTCACCACTCGGGCTCTTTGGTATGGCGATTTTAAAAGTATTTACTCGTCAGTTGGTTGGTAACAAAAATAGTTTGGTTCATGGTTTGAATTTGTTGAAAAATCGGGTCTTGAAATATGGCTCTTATTCGGCCTTTTTCGATGGTTTTTTCATCGTTGAACAACATGTAACTCAAATTTTTCGCCTATCCGGAGTTGGAGGAAGCTAGCTAGAATATTCTGTATAATCGAAAGAACCCCAAAATAATACATTTAATAAATGGAAATTTGTTGTTGCCGTTTTCCACCACACATTCTGGAGGTGGATTTCGTTTTTCGGAGTATTTTTAGTTTCCCCTGAATGCATTTGATTATTAAAAGTTCGCAGCTATTGTATGGTAGGCCTTTGCGAAAAATAAACTTTTTTCAGTATGTATGTATGTATGTATGTATGTATGTACGTATGTATGTAGGTATGTATGTACGTATTTGAATACAATAAAAGTAATCAACTCGAAAATTGAAACTGAACAGCTCATATATGAAACATCTGTATTATTCTAATTTTTGAAACGCGACTCCCCGGCCTTCATTTAGCTGAATCTGGTGATGTATGGTATCATTTTATTAAAAATGTTATGGAGAATAATTTATGTCTGAACATATTGTTTGAATAATTGCGTATTTATTGAGGGAAACGTAGAAAAACGCTATTTTTTGGATATTATGGACCCCCTGTTCGAGTAGCACAGGAGTTGGGTGTTGTGAGTTTTTACCATGTATTTAAGGTGCAATGTCAAATGAATTTCTGAAGAAAAAACCTTAGGTCCTATTTTTTTCATTTTTATAAGCTTTTATTCTACTCATTACTGCGATTAAAAAAAATATATAAATACTGAAGCCAACCTTCCGCAACGAAATAATATTTATTTCGCATGAAGTTAAAGCCAAAAAAAATAAATAAATGAAAGATTATCTTTAAAAAATTCGTTTTTTACGTAAACTTATTAAATTTACTATTTTTCTTGGTTAAGAAAGGAATATATGTATTTGGTATGGTATATGGATCACTAACCAAATATATCATACCTCCAACACACCACCGCAGACAAAAAAATTACCACTACCTCAAACTCAAACACCTGTCCAACAATAGCACCATCTTAAACAAACAATTATTCATATTTTAGTGTTGTGTAATTTGTCATTGGATATGTTTTTTGAGGCTCTCTGGTTCAAATTTCCCATGCCACAAATAACTCAGAAAAATCGATGATGGTGGTCAACCATACCAACAGCCTAGTAAGAAAATTGAACTTCACATTTCAAATCAAGTTTATTAACCTAAACGCGTTCTTCACTTCATAAGATTTATTTAGCGATTGATGTGTCGCAGTGATACGTATTTGTGATTGAATATGCTTCTTCTGTCAGGTTAATCATTCCTCACATATAAACCTCAAATTTCAGTTTAGGTTAAATTATTCGCCGATCTGTTGAAGAATTTGGATTTAATGTGATAAATGTTGATTTTTCATTTGTCTCTCCTTATGAAATATCATTTTCTGGCTAAATGAAACCCTCATTATGTACCTACAATCCTATTTTCTTTTTTTTAAGTCAGGACAGCTATACTGAGAAAGTTTTTGATATACCATGAAATGAAATGCAAAAATTGGGTAAATTTATTTTTAAACAAGTCTACTGAATATTTGCAAAAAAGTAATACTTGTACATTAACTTGGAGCTACTAACGAATTTATAATTTTGAAAATTGTCAGAAAGATTAAAAAGCGGTGTGTGAAAATGGTGAATTTTATTTAGGCCTAAAGGAAATTAATTTTGAACTGACATTTTCATTGGACTCTTTTTCAGCACCCCAGCCGTTCCGGATCCTTTATGTTTTCTCAACTAATTTTTGATGATAAGTATTTGTAAATGCTTTAGTATTTTCGGCGTTGAATTTTAAATTCAACTTCGTTCTCCTAGAAGATCCTTTCTCGGGCTCCAGTGGCTCAAAATGAAAGTATTTCTTTGGTTTAAGTTTTATTCGGAGTATATTGTTGAGATTCTGTGTTCATATCTTGATTAGTCTTATTATTGTTATCTATTTAGTGCCTTTTTTTAAATAAATTTATTTTTTAACGAAGAACGTCTCCTAACAGCATGGCCTAAGGTAAACTTCACAATATATAGTTATATAACAACAAGTATACTTAATTTGTTGTGAAAGAAACTATGTATTATCTCAAAAAGTAAAAACAACGCACATTGCTTTACATTTTGTTGTAATAGAATTAATAAAAATTTCTTTATGGTTAAGTGATGTGTATCATGCTAAAATTTTAATTCTTGTTCAAAGTATTCTTCAATCCTTCGTGTCAAATTATTTTTGTTCTCTACTTTCGCTAAAATGTAAAATATTTTGAGATTCGAAAATATATGTCCAAGCATACTTTCTCACCGTACTTTTAAACTGTTATCGTTTCAAGTTGATTTGCAAAATAATTTTTCGAGGGTAGTTTTGACATTATTTTCCAATGAACCTTGAACTTTTGAAAATAGTCTCAACTTTCGAGAAACTAAAAGTTACCAATAGCTTCAACTCGTACTCAAGCTACGTTTGGAATATCTTCCTTGAAACGGCTAGTAAAATGGTTACTGAGGAAAATAATTTTAAAAATTTCAAATAACCTAAAGTCCTAAACAATTTTTAACAATTATATTTTTATTCTACATCCTTTGGCATTCAGTGTGTAGAGATATTTTTTACCAGAATTAAAACTCTTCGTAGTTGAATGAAGGGAGAGGAAGAAAAGAAAAATTCAGTAAAATGAAAAGGAAACCGCATCTCTAAGTCAGTTTTGAATGCGGTGAGAATCTTGCCTCCATGCTGAAAATTTTCTATCTATTTGGAAAGTAAACCTTTGTTTTCAGTTTCATTTGCGGGAAACGCCGTTGTTTTGTTTGAATTTGTGTAAAGTCGACGAGTTTTTGGGATGCTAAAGAAACGAAAAAAGAAAATGAGGGAATGAAATCGAAGTAGAATGAAAAGAGATAGGAAAAAAGGAAATTCTGTGCCATAAATTTCAGTTGTTGTATGTATGAGGGTTTCCTTTTTTTCAGTTTTTCTGTTTTGTTTTGTTTTTTTTTGTTTGTTTTTTCTTTTCTTTGTTTTCTTGTCAGTGTATTATGAAGTTGTTTCTCTTTGCTAAATTAACGCCTTTTGCGAATAGGATAATTGCGTTTATTATTAATTCTGAAAGTGATGTGAGGGCAACACGAAGGGTATGATGTTGAAAGTAATTCGAGTAGAATAATGTCCAAAAAGGTGGTGTATATTGTGTTAGAAGGCAGGGAATCTTGGTCAGTTGGGATTATTCGATGGTAGTTTGATGAAAAGTGTATTACAGACGACCTAGTATGTGTATAGTGTTTTGTGATTTCCGCTTTCCTTGTGAGAAATTGGTTTGTTCCGTTTCATGTTTCTGTCGTGTGATTTATTAAGATGTTATCTGACCTGGAAGAAGAAAGAAAACCTCAGCTGGATGTCACAACTTTTTGTTTGGGGCAATTTTTTAAAAGGATGGCCCCTAACTTGGAGCTGTGTCCCTTGAGTTACCTACGTATCTCAGAGTCTCATGATCATTTTTCTTTTAAATTGATCTTTTTGCTGCTTTCGGAATCAAAAACTAGCTTCTGTATCGTATGAAAATATCGTATTATATGTACGTATAATTATTTTTCTGTCAATATTTTGGTTTAGTACACTTTTTTCATTTCAGTTAGGTACAGATTTTATGTTTTCTTTAATTGTCTGTCAGAGAAATTCGATTTATCTTTTTTAATTTAGAAAGTTTATTTAGTGCTAAATTCAGTTAACTCAAACCGATTTTTCTTCTTTTTTTTTCCGAAAACTTTTCTGTGAAAAAACTATTTGAAAACTCGAATGACACAATACATATAGTAAAGCAGCGAGTTTATTCAGTATTAAAGTATTGAATAAGTAAAATGAAAAGAAAAAAAGAAATAAAAAGGTACAGAGGGTTATTTATTTTGCGTACTCACATTTTACCTTAACGATTTCTTTAAATCTTTTACAATCGGAATAGACTTCGCTTACTTGGCTTTTATGGCTTGAAAAGTTTGTCTTAGTAAATCAAACGATCTTTTTTTTTCTTTCACGCCCTTTCAGTCATTTATCAAGATACCTAAATACGAAATAAACTTTTCCAAACGTCGAAAATCGAATAAATGCAATTGCAGCATTCTTATAATAATAAATTTTGCACGTTATATTGTAGAAGGGTGAAAAAGACTAACGCACTTCATTTTTTTTTTGTTTTCATTTTTTCCTCTTTCTAGTCTCGTTTTACGGCTTACCTGGTGTGAAAAATTTGCTGAGTCGTCGTAAAGCGTTAATGCCGCGTCTTTTTCGAATTACGTTGACTAATTTCGAAATAATGGAGTCGTTAATCAAGATGCAAAATTCATACGAACGATGAAATAAGGGTAGACTTGTGTGTATTTGCAGTCTTGATAATCTTCTCGAGAGCTTAGGTCAGTGTTTTAAATGGATTTTAGAGGGATTAGTGTGTAATCCTGTTTGACAAAGATCGAGTTTTGGGTTAGGTATACAAGCATTTCAGAATAGAATTGGATTATTTCTTCCTTCAGACTTTGGGGTTTCGAATCAACAGAAAACTACATCACCTATTGCTAGAGCAATCATATACTCGTATATTACTTCTTGTAGCTCTTATCTAAAATTAGTTTGTTTTTTGCATTCAGTACAATGGCGGAACCTATTTTAATATTTCAAATATTTAGACCGTTAGCTCAAATTTCTTGTTTGAGCTAGTGTATTTATTTTTTCCGCTGTTTTCATTTTAAACTTAGCGTGAATTAGCCTATGCTTCCAATAATTTTCATAGCCTTTTTATTATTCGATATTAATCTAAATGTGTAATTACAATAATGATAGTTGCTTCATTGAAAATGATGATTATGCTGAGTAAATATTGATTCAGTGAAAGATACGATCCGAAGTTTTATGCATTAATGAAGCTAGGATTTCTTTAGCCCAGTGAATGAAGTATTGAAGTTGGAAAAAATTGCAGGAAAAGATTTTTAGCACAAATTCCTTCAAACCGAAACATATTAAAAGTCTAGTATTATATCCCCAGCGCCATCTCCTTCAGAAGGCTCGATATACCATAAAAATCAGTTTTTTGAAAATATCTGGCGAAATATCGATTGTATGAAGGGAAAATATTCATAAAAAATTATTGCTCTCTGAATGTTTTCCGAATAATGTTATAGTACCTGGTTCACCAAGCTTTCGGATACGTAGCTGTAAACTAAAAAGTGGAACACCATACTCTAAATTCAATATTCAATTTCGAAATTCATTAATAAAATTAAATAATAAAAGCTGTTAAACTGTTAAGTATTAACTATGATTCAAGATTTAATAATATCAGACATTTTTTATCAGTTGTGTTTGGTATTAATTATAGTGGCCATAGCCGCTAGTCTGTTTAACGTCCATGAGACAGTAAAATACGTTGTCACACTCCTCCTCACCGAAGTGTAACTGGCGACCGCCACGACTCCGGCGACCGCCACGACTCCAGTATAGACTCCAGCGCCCTGTGCGCTGTTGCCAAACATACTGCGCCTGGTGTATGCGCAGTAGCTCGTGTGTCTATATCACGATACTGGGGGCGGTGTACACCAAGCTGATCTTCTGAGACCAGTTTATTAGTTTTTGACTTGTTCTGAAAAAGAAATTTACCTTTTCAGGTAAAAACATACATATAATATAAATTTTATTGAAAAAATAAAAAACAACTTATATTATATACTAAGACTTAATAACAAAAGTCAGAAAACAAAAATTATAATAATAATAAAAAATTTAAACTTAATTAAACTTTTTGGTTTTTATTGACTCTTGTCCACAAACTGCTGGACATTGTTAGAGAAACGATTAATTTTGGCCATAATGGAGCGATTCTGTGAAAGGAAGAGTAGGAATTAGCAAGTTTGTATTTAGAATTTAAAGTGTATTTAAAAACTATTTAAACTCTAATTGGTTGGATCGATCCACTGACACTTATCGTTCGCTTTCACCATAAGGGAGTTAGAAAACAATAATGAGATGTAACATACTCTTAAGTTAGTTAGAAGGGTAGTAAAAGGTGCCAATTTCCTTTTATAATCCTTCGATTGCTTAGTGTAGTATCTATTTTCAGATCAAGTGATATGACTAAGTTTCAACCTGAGGTAATTGGTACTTTGTCATTACTATTTAGTTCCAAAGGTGCTAAAAACTTTATGGGTCTTGTAACAACTTTTGAACTAGGTAGTAGGATATCTGCATGACGGATTTTACCATCACGAGAAGTGTTCAGGTTTACAATTTTGGCAATTTTGTAAATACCTGGTTTTGTCATATAATCCAGAACATGGACTATATCACCAATCTTTGGTTCAAATGTTACTGTTCGATATACATTATCTACACCTTTGCAAACTTTATCTCTCGGGTATGGGAGATACAATCCTTTCCAGGTGGCCCAAAGTTTGGTGAGTAAATCTTGATCAACTTTCCATAAATTTTGTAAAGTTTTTGTTGTTGGAGTTATTTCATCCAAAGGTTTATCAAGATCTAATCTGAATACACGGAAGTTAGCGTGTAAAAAGTGAGCAGGGGTTAAAGTCCATTGTTCAGCGTCATCAACAGCTGGACATAATGGTCTTTCGTTCATCATAACTTGAATATTTTTAAGACTAGCTTGAAAATTAAGTTGATGATGAGAATGATGACCCATTACTCGATAGAACATTTGTTTAAAAACTCCTATCAGTCTTTCAAACGAGGCACCATACCACGGAGCTTTTGCATGTGTAAAGTGCCACGTTATTCCTTTTTGGTTTAGTTGATCGTGAACATTTTTATCTGAAATAAAGGTGTCCCAAAATTTTGGTAAAAATGTTGCGATTAATGTGAATTGTGCTGCATTGTCAGACAATATCACTTTTGGTGTGCCACGATCAGCAAAAAAAGTTTGTAAAGCAATCCATATTTCACTCGTATTTAAAGACGAGAGTGAAATAAAGTAGACTGCTCTTGTTGAAAGACAAGTGAATATCAATATCCACCTTTTGTATATTGGTGACATTGGGGTTGCCAATTCCTTTTTCTTTTTTGGTAAGTATTGGTCAAAGACCGTAAAAGGACCAAAAACATCAATTCCTGTGTAAGTGAACGGATGTGAAAAAGGCATGAGTCTAAAATCTGGCATGGCCAAATGCGTTGGTTGCGCAAAAGGTCTTTTGTCATGTTTTTTACAAAGTATGCAAGCTCTCTTTAATATTTTTGGAAGAACTTGCATTGCACGAGGTACAAAATAGGTACGGCGAAAAGCTGCCATTGTGAATTTGATTCCCGTGTGACTATTCAAAGTATGTACATTTAATAAAATTAATTTTGTTAAATGAGACTTTGAATGTAATAATACTGGAGATAGAACATCTTCAGTAAATGGTTTTATAGGTATATAATTTCTGAGTCTGAGTAATCCAGATTCATCTAAAACTATATGGAATATGGAATATGTCATATATCACATAATCTGGTGAATTAGGTGACAATAGTGTTGTGAACAAATCAGAAAAATATTTTTTCTGGTCTGCATATATAAAACACAATAAAGCAAATTGGAAGTTATTAGGCAATATTGCATAAGGTTTTATTGATCTAGAACGTTTAAGTCTTTTAGCACTAAATTTCCTAATTGCTGTTAGGCAACTATAAAATGTTCGTTTTAATTTTACTAATGAGTTAAATTTCTCTAAATCAATGTTAAAAGGTGTATTCATAGGTTGGTGTATAAAACTTTCATATGGTACACTCTTTTTAATTAAGTTTGGTTTGTTTGAAAGATCTAAAACTGAGTTAGACATTTCCAAATTTTGTTGAGATACTTTTGCCTGTGTAGTAAAGGTTTTTAGTTCACAAGCAAAGATTTCTTTATTTATCACAAATTTTGGTATGTGTAACTTGCGAGATTTTAGTTTTCTATTCAATTTCGCAGGTTTACGATTATCAAAAATGCTATCTGATTTTTCAGGTATCAAATTTGATAATTTATGAAAGATTTTAAAAGATTCTCTCATAGTGTGGAACACTGGTGTACTTTTTTCGTCTTCAGATAATTCCGGTAATGATTGAATTATATGTAAATCAGTTTTAGGCCAAGTTTCCGGATCTTTATTTAACCAATCCGGTCCTGACCACCAAATTGACTGGAATAATTCATTCACTAAGGCACCCCTAGAGCCAATATCCACAGGGTTATCAGCTGAAGGGACATACCTAAATTCTATATTAGGTTTGCTTTTGATTTCTGTGACACGATTTAATACAAATTGTGTTAAAACTCTACGTTCTAACAACCAAGTTAAAACGCATTTACTGTCCAACCATATATAAGTTGGGCAGTTATGTAAGTCTAGAGGTTTTCATATATTTTTGATTCCTCTTGCTCCAATTAATGCCGCTAACAACTCCAATTTTGGAATTGTCATAGGTTTCATTGGAGCAATTCTTGATTTACCTATCAAGAATCGCACTACAGTTGTGTTGTTTTCTTCGTTATGTAAATGTAGAAAGGCTACCATTGAAAATGCAGTTTTGGATGCATCTAGAAAGGTATGTAGTTAACAATTATTCGGATTATATATTCCTGAATAAATTTGTCGTGGTAAGCAATAGTTAATACATTGCGATAAATCCTTAACTAACTCCGTTGCAATTGGTTGTAACGAAGTTGGTAAGGGTTCATCCCATTTGTATCCTTCATTCCAAAGTTGTTTGATAAAAACTCTGGAAGGTACAAAAGCGGGTGAGAACCATCCATGAGGATCAAAGAATTGAGAAATTATTTTCAAAAAATATCGTTTGGTCCAAGTTTTTGTATCATCTTGTTTTTCGGGTTGGCTAATGAAAATTAAGTCTTTATTCATGTCCCAAGTTAAACCCAAAACTTTAATTTGAGGTTTGGTTAAAGCATGTTCAGGATCGAAATCCTGTCTCAATGGAATACAGTTGGTGCCCCACTGAGAAAGTTCCATGGAAATGTCATTTATGAGTTTATTGGAACGTTTGTGTAAATCTTTCATTTCTTCATATGTTGGTAAAGAAGTTACTAGATTATCTACATATAGATGATCAGCAAATTTAGTGTAAAACTCCGGATCAGCTTGTTGGAAATGATGTAACAAGATAGCCGCGAGTAAAAATGGTGCTGAAATTATTCCAAAGGGTACTCTTTGGAATCTATATGTAATGATGTTGTTTCTTGTTAATGGTTTTAATGGGTCTTTAATCCATAGAAATCTAGTAACATCTCTATCATCTGGATGAAGACCTATTTGATGAAAAGCCTTCCAAATATCTGCAATGACAGCATATTTATCTTTGCGGAAAGTCAGAAGTATTTGTAGTAAATCTGGTAAAAAGTTAGCTCCTTTAAACATACAATCATTAATTGAATGTTTGGATGTTTTTGTTTTGGCAGAGCCATCAAAAACAACTCTTAAAGGAGTACTTTTTGTTAAATCCAAAATGCCTTTATGGGGCATGTAATGGATTAAACCAGGTTTAGCTTTTGGATCTACTAATTCAATCATTTCTAATTGAATTAGCATTTCAAAGTATTCGGTGTATTTTTTGAAAAATTCCGGACACTTTCTAAATTTTGGTAATTGACTTTCTAGTTGTTTGAAACATAAATTGTAATGATCCCCTAATGGTGGAGGATAATTACGATAAAGCCACTTGATTTGGTAACGATTGTTTACCAATTTAACTTCTTTATAAAACAAATGTAATGCTTGAGCATCAGCATGGGCTTCATCTAAGTTATTAGATTCAATGCCAATAGCATCAAGCTTCCATAAGTTTTCTACTTTCTGTGGATCAGTAAAGTAGACTGGTGTAAACATATTATCAATAATAGAATTATTATTGATTAAACCTCCTAACATATATCCAAATTTTGTTTCGATAAGTGTCAGTGTGGGGGTTATATGATTAATATTTATAACGAACGACCACATATAATCATTACCAAGTAACAATTGAATCGTATGCTCATTCGTCAGTGATGCAAATTGTATATCTGCATATTTAGGAAAATCTTTTCTAAATTTTGTTAAATCTGGTTGTTTTAAATTACAGGTAATAACATCGAGTGTTTTAGCTGTAATTGGAATTTTGGTTCCACCAGGTGTGAAAAGATCAAATTTAATTGTGTAAGATTTTATAGGTTTTGATTATTGATATTGTAAGCTAGTAAGTCTTAACAATTCATGTTCGTATCCTTGACATTTCAAGGATTCGAAAGCAAATTTTTTATTGATGAAAGTGTCTATACTTCCACAATCAAAAAATCCTTGAATTTTTATTGGTTTCTGTGAATTTGATGATTGAGCATACCTTTCAAACACCAAATAAGTACTACTATTTTTAAATTTATTAAAAATCGCAAAAGACTTACTGTCCATCGGCAGTGCTTCTTTTTGTTCTTTAGATAACCTTGGTTTATCGAATGGTTCACTTTCGCTTATAACCAATGTTTCCTGTGAAGTAGAAGACTTATTAGTTTTTCCAATAATTGGTTCTTGATTAGAACAATCAATTTTATGCTTACTTAGTATTTCTTTACGCTCTTTCAGCGTTGTATACCAAGCATCTGTAATACCCTTGGTTATTGGGTAGTTCGCATTCAGACACAGGTTCGAATGATGGTCCTCACTGTAACAGGTAAACCATCTGCAGTTTTTGGCAGGAAGATGAGGGGATGGTGTGCCTTCATCATGAGCCTCGGCATAGATAATGCATATTGCATTATCTGCGTAATGCTCTAGTCGAGCTTCTAGCGTATTTGTGTTATAGCACAGATGCGCTAAATGCTTGCCATTACAGGTGTTAACATAACACTCTTTGGGATTTCTTGCGCTCTTTTAATAGCTTCACATTTTTTCTCTTCTGAAACATTAGAAGATTTTACATTAAGTTTATTAATGGGTTTTTTCTCTTCTAATTTTTTGGGTTTTTGAGGATTGGATTTATCCTTTCCTCCTTTTTGTTTACTGCTATCTTTGTTAAAGTTAGCAGCTGCGAAAATACGTCTGCCTTTAGGCTGGCCTTTTTTCGATTCCTGAAAATTTTAAGGGTTATTAAAAGTTTTTGCAGGATTTTGTTTTTGAGGACCTTTTTTGTCTTCAAAAAGTTTGTGGATTTTTACAAATTCACGAATTGCCGAAAATAAATGAGAAACATGTCTTTCCGTGCTTTTTAAATTATTTAAATAAGAACGTGGCGGGAATTTTTTAACCGCTACGTTAAACAGCTGTTCTTCGTCAACGACGTTAGAAATAATTCTATACCTATCTATAAGAACAGCTATACTATCCATGGTGTCTTGTATGGACAATATGTTATCAATTGCTATTGGGAAAGCTGTAATTTGATACCAAATTTCAGCTTTAACTTTGGATTGATCACCATAACGATCATGTAAAAATTGTAATCGTTGATGGTAACCAATTTCATCAGAGGCAAAATGACTAAATTTTTTCACTATATCTTTAGGTATTGCACTCTGAAGAATCGAAATTTTTTGTGGTATAGCGATGTCATTACGTAGGTGTACGTATAATCGAAAGCTACGAATTAAACCCAGATAGGTTAAAATTTTTCCGTCCCATTTTTCTAAATAGAATTTAGGGGGTTTTAAATTCATCAGAGGTAGTTCTGACTGAATCAAATTGTCCGTTTCCCAACATTTTGGTATCGGATTTTCATTTGTGGAAAAAATAGGGGAATTGTTTGTTTCTCCTATTAAATTTGGAACCATTGAGGTTAATGAGTTTAAATTCGAATTAACGGGATTTAAATTCATTTGTTGAAGTACGGGCAAATTTGTTGATCGTACAGAATGTTTGAGTGAAGGATCAGTAGAAATTCTTTTGTTTACTGGTTCTTCATTTGTTGTAATTTCCGATAGGGTGTTACGTTTACAAATATTAATTAAATTAATATTATCGTTAGTCTTACCTTTTCTGATGATCGGTTGGATAAACTGCTGCGAGAAGTCTTCGAATGCCATCTGAAACGTGTTTTCTATTGTTTCTTGACACCTTCTTTGTTGGCTTCTCAACTTCTTGATTTCTTTTTCAGCGGCCTTTAAATCGATCATCGCCTTTGCTGCTTTGTCAGCAAATTGTCTCATTAGTATTTTTTGCTGACGATCAGTTTCTTCCTGACGGCGGATTTCCTCCATCCGTTCTCTCGCTAATCGATCGATCTCTTCTCGAGAGACTAGCATTTGTTCAGGTTGTTCCAGTACTGGTTCTGGAACCGGTTGTTGACCCGCAATTGAATTGCGTCTAGATGAGTGTTGAGGTTGGTCAACACTCATCGGTAGTGGATCTGCAAAGGATGGGAGAGGAAGAGACATCGGGGATTCTTTCGAGAAACGTTCCTCTATTTCAGCTTCAAAGCACTGCAATTTACGTATATACGTTCTTGCTAGTACCATAAGCTGAAGGTCCGTTCCCCTCGGCATCCTCTGCAGTTCACTAATTTGGAACTCGATTGCCTTCAACTGTCTTCGAGCTGCCAATCGTGTTAAATTAGGGTTGTTGAGTAATGACTCCAGTTCTTTGGTATAACCACCCGCGGTGGTTACGTTTCCATGGAAAATTTCCAGATCAACCACATGTTCTTCCCAAGAACTGATGCTTCCTTCCTGAGAATTCTGTTCTTCAGGGTAAGCCTACTCCCGATTTTGAGATGCCTTCGAATGCTGACGAGCTCTCCCAATATTGGGTGAGATTCGTTGGCTCGGGAGCATGTTGAAACCAGGAGGGGGTCCTACCCTGGAGGTCGAAGGTTGCGTATTTTGTGACTCAAGAATGTTTTGTACATCCCTGAGTGTGGCTGTTCGTGGTTGCTGGTTTGCATCACGATCTTGTTGTTGTCGTTGCTGTACGTTCCGTTGTTGGTCGGTATCGTATTCCATCAACTCCTCTTCTTCAAGGAGATTAACAACCTCTTCAGGTTGCTGGCCATCCTGAGGAGCAGGTAATGGTGGCGGTGGTGGCGGGGATTGTTGCGACGATTGCGAACTTGTTGATCGCCGTGATCCGCACGATGTTGTTGACATTTTCGTATCTGTAATTAACAGATACGAAATTATGATTGTTTCACTACCATATATTTTATAATGGAAAATATATTTTTATTATAAATAATAAATTTTACGGAAAGGGAAAAAAAAATTTTTCACTCTCTATAAAATCTATTTTTATTTACGAGTCATGCTGATAAAAAATCGGGCATGACCCGTAAGTGCAATGATTTATTAATTAAATTTATACACGAAATATGTAAAATTTAAAATTCTCATATGCCTATCATTCATTACAAATCATACCAATAAAAAATCGAGCATGACCCGTATGCGCAATGAAGGCTCATGAGAATTTTTTGATACAATTACAAAAAATAATTTTTTGAAAAATACCTATCATTTACCACAAATCATGCCGATAAAAAATCGGGCATGACTCGTGGGCGCAATGATGGTATTTTCAAATTTTACATAAAAATGCAAGGATAAAATTTTTTACAAATATCAATCATTTTTTACGAGTCATGTCAATAAAAAATCGGGCATGACCCGTAGGTGCAATGACGATATTTGCAAATTACACATGTAAATTAATTTATATATATTAATTTTTAAACTAATTGAACATATGGGTCAAGCTGCAAAATTAATTTTGGCGTGACCCATAGGCACAATGACGTAAATTTAATCGCGACACTGCAAGTTTTTAATAAGAAAAAAAAATTTTTTAGCGTTGATAGTTAATTCACCTTTGAATTAATTATAATTTATTTTCAAAAAAATAATATGATTTTTGATCAATTATTTTTACAAACAACAAAAAGTAAATTTTTTCATTTTAAATTGTCGAATTTTTTACTTTTTTAAAACGAAACATAATAATTAATTAAATTATTAACTATTATTAGTACTTGGATTTTTGTTAATTTTTTGATTTCCTTTGTTGAAATGTATTTCCGAAAATCAAAAGTATTAATCGATAGACGTGAGAAAAATTCTTTTACACGCAATTTCACGAAAGAACGAGTTTTTATTAATGAAAAATTCGTTTTGATACACGAAAATAGTTAATTTGAAATTAATTATTTGAAATATATTAATAAAAAAACAAATTATTACAAAACACAAGAAAAAACAGCAAAAACGCATAGAAAAACACAAACAGACGACATTCAAAATCTTTCAAAAGACGAGTGAATGTTCGATGCAGTATTGAATATTTCAAACCATTCGTAAGATAGGGGTATCTACGCATGTGCAAATATTCAACCCGATGTCTGTTTGCTGCTCTTTTACTGTGTTTGTGTTGGTATTTCCCTGTAATTACAATTGTTCGTAACGGTAGGGTAGCATTTTTGCCTTGCCCGTACAAAAGTGTGTTAGTATGTGTGTGTGATTATTTGTATAACTACATGAATTGCTTGTACAGACCTGCAGACCCATTTTTTGTGTAAGCAAAGTCATTTGTTTGACCTTCAATTTGTTTGTTTCATGCATTATCGACACGATCTCTATTATTTTGATAGAGATTGTGTCTTTTTTAAGAAACGTTTAAAAATCGTATAAGTAAGAGAGAGACAAAAAATTAATTTTTTCTCTTTCTATTCAATAGTTCTCATTCGCCGTAAAGGCAGGAATGAGGATTATTGTACACGATGTTGATTCTTTCTGGTTATTTTTTCGAAGTCAAGCAACAAAAAAATCCTCGATTATTATCTTATAATACGTCGGCCATGTTTGCTCAACGTATATTTTATTTCGGATGGCGGGAAAAATTTTAGCAACAAAATTTCCGCCGTTACTACGTGTTACTGAGGGCGGCAAAAAATTTATTTTATTATAAATAAATATTTTCGTCGTCCGTGTTATTTTAATATACTTACGGAAGTTTGTTTCAAGTCCCATATTGTTATTTTGTTGCGTGGAAAAGGAGAAATAATTTTATTTTCTTTTCTTGTGGAAGCGATTTTTTATTTGGAAAAAATGGTAAAACTTTGTTTTTATACGAAATTGTATCATTTGGAATTTATTTTTTAATAGATTTCATTTTTTTGATACCTATTTATTGTTATTTTGATGAGATGTTATCTCTAACACCTCATAGTCCGAAGGAACCTTTTTCAATGCTCCTTCTACCATATAGTGGCCTTAGCTGCTAGTCTGTTTAACGTCCATGAGACAGTAAAATACGTTGTCACACTCCTCCTCACTGAAGTGTAACTGTCTGGTGACCGCCACGACTTCAGTATAGACTCCAGCTCCCTGTGCGCTGTTGCCAAACATACTGCGCCTGGTGTATGCGCAGTAGCTTGTGTGTCTATATCACGATATTAATAACAAAATTTGATGATAGGTAGATTGCAGACCTAAAAAAACGTTTGTTCAGGTGAATTTTTCATCTTTCTGTGTTATCACTTACTGCTGATGGATAGATTGAGTTGCTTATATTTCTGTTTAACGAATTTTCTCAAACTAGGAACTGGAAAAATTTGTATTTGAAGTCATATTAAGTTTGTTTTAGGCTGAAACAAGAGTTTTCTATGTTTTATTCTGGAAAAATTGTTCTTTTTAATTTCACAACATGAAGTACAACTGAATTATCTTAAGGAAAAGAAAGAACCAATTACAAAAAATTACACCAAACACTTGAATAGTAGATGACTGAAAACAAATTTATCAATCAAAACCAAAATTAGTGGAATTTATTTACATTCTGAAAATATCGATGTACAAAATTTCAACTCTTTTGACTGAAAAATGCACATTTTGGAAACATTAAACCTTCAAGCCAGAAATAAAATAGCCTGAGGCATAAACTATAATATCAATTAATATTGGTTACTATTGATTAAAAATTACCTATTTCAGACCACGAAACCTTTAAACCACAAATAAAATCGATATAAGAATGAATGATAGTACCCATTGCAACCAAAATTGACAGCATGTTAGAATAAACCATAATCAATTTTATTCCATATTTCAAGATACTACTGATATAAATTTAAGGATTTGATAAGGCCTTTAAAATTGGAGCAAAAATAGATGCAACAGAAGTATTGCAAAGCTGATCTACAACAAACTCAAATAGCCTGGTCCTTTTCTTGGTGTATACATATATACAAATTATGGAATACCTTGGGTAGTGAAAAAGGGGATTCCTTAACAGAAGGTAATCTTCAGTTTACATGTTTACTAGCTTCGTACAAAAGTTACAAAAGTATGAAAAATTCAATCTCAGTAAACATTGGCTGATGATTTCTGTTTACTGGCATTTTTATACTTGGCTCTATATATGCACATTCACAAAAATACATAAATAAATACGCATGTATTGGGTGATATAATTATATTGTTCCTTATGGATAACAAAATACAAAAATTGCTTTTGTTACATAATGTAATTGGTGATAAGCTAATTCGTCATAATCCAACAGTTATGAATTATGTACATACAATAACAAGTAATTTGGGCATAAGTGTGTTTAACATCCAGCGCACAAAATTGGCTGGCTATTCTGCAGCAATTATCATTGAAAGGTCCAAGCTCCTAATACCTCACATAAATATGATCCTCACACTTATGTATTGGTCCCAATTTTGTAATTGTAGGGTGCAGCGGTTAACACTTGCGCACATCTACAATGACCTCATAGTGTGTGTGAGTCTAGCTCAGCATTAAAATTAGACCACACATGGTGAACCACATTGTTCATGAATCAAAAATTGTGTTTGTCCTACTATATGTAGAGACTGGCCACACAACCTACCAGCAAGTGTACAAGTACGCCCATCAACAATGGTAGGAAGTTGCCGCAGTTATCAAACAAAAATTTCAATTTGTACCCTGTCAAAAAGAATAATACATACTATTACATACATATACCCAAATGTATGAATTTTAGTATGTGGTGCCAAAAGTATATTTGAATCATGAAACATAAAATATGTCAGGTCTCTACCCTAGATCTTTCTATGAAATAGATTTTAATAAGTGAACTTTCATTGAAAACCTGTTTCAAAAGTATCATCGGCTGTGTTGTACATATGCTGTTACTAGGTACATCTTTTGTTGGGAATGAAACATCTGGGTTTTTTCTTAGTAAATCTAGGGAGGCTACCAAAAATATGAAATTTTGATGGTATATAGTTTTGGTACAGGGCAGGACTGTTGAAAAGTTTCTGACTATCCCTTCAGTAGTTTCCAAAAAATTGAGAAAATATTTAGGAATAGAGAAGTTCCATGAATTCAGGATGCACGAGGTTCAAGAAATTTGCATGTTTTGCTTGAATCATCTCCTTCATATTTATGGTAAAATGAGTGGGTTACGAGCATCTTTTCTAAATTTTTTTTTTCAGCAATAATTTTTTGTTCATAGTGAAATTGGCTGTGATGTCAAAAGGCGCAATTTTAAGTAGGTTTTCCTCAGAAAATCTACTTATTAAGCTTGGTGAAGTATTAGCCACCAGGGTTGGGGGTGGGTACATTTTTTATTTTATGACCTCAGGATAATTTTGGCATCAATAACTCAAATTTGTATTCAGACTTGAAATTTGGATATAACCAGATACCACTAAGAAAAAATTCCTCTTACAAGTTTCTCTTGACTGTGTTTGTTGACTGAACATAATTATAACAGACTGAAAAATTAAAGTTAAATTTTTATAACCAAATTTGGATCCAAAAAATGGATTTAAACAGCAGGTTTTGCTGCTATTGATGGAATAAAGATTAGATCCAAATTAAATGGATCAATACTCATTTGCAAGGCAAATGTAAAAAGTTACCTGACCCTTTTATTTGTTGATGCCCTATATATTGGCAGGTACCTAGTATCTCTTTGCATTCAAACTCATATGACAATCTTTTTGAAAGAAAAATGCTAGTAGAAGAACAATTGAGAATAACATTTAGGAAAAATATAAAAGAAAAGCCGATTCATACAATCAGCGCATCACTGTTTCAAAAATAAATTATATATTTTCTGGAAACATATCTCTCCATCAAGTTTTTCAGTCCATTATATGTTTAATCAATGACTGTGTTATAAGTTTTGTCAATTTGAAAACTTGGAATGTAGTGATGAATAAATTTGAAAAAAATTGGATGGGAGAGCTTTGAAACGTCTAATCTAAGTATGAAAAAAGTTTATCTTAGCTTATGCCTTATTTTTAAAATTGACTGAGTTATCAGGTTTACAAGTTTGAAACTCTGGAAGTACAATTAGGCATTATCATAACAAAACACTAAAAAAAATTGTTCACACCTAAAACATTGTGGTATCTGACGAGGGGTGGTTATGTATTTTTGTAAACCATAAAAATAAGGGTACATAAATTTTTGTATTTTCTAAATTCAAAATGGAGAAATATAAAAGTCCAGATAAGCCAAAGTTTGTGAGATTTATAGGACTTTCAGAATCGTGTATTTAGAGTTTAAAAAAGAGAGATATTTTATGGATTATAAATTAGTTTGAGAAAGGGATGATATGGAAGACCATCAGGTATTGTTTACTTGATCATTTCACTATTGTTTACAAATAAAAATTTTAACACATGATTTTAAATAGAACAAACGATTGAAAAAAAAGAAAATTAATTTAAAAAAACATACTGGATTGAACAACTAGAAACTTCTGGAATATTGTAAACAGGATCCTTAGACAGCCAACATCAATCAGACTTTTCAAAATTGACCCTTGAATCTCTGGATGTGGAGTCAAATATTGATGTCTATTTCTGGAGTAAACTTGATATACAGGGTATTGGAAGAATTTACCAAACCATCAGTATGATATGGTGTCAGAAACCAAAATGGAAGACCGTTTGGAATGCAGTGACAATATGATTTGTATATTCTATACTTGAATTTTTCATCAAAATTGATTGGAGGCCAGGAACAAGTATACATAATCAGACTTTGGTTGTGAAGAAGCATTAACAATTCCATTCTTTCATTATAGCAAACAAGAATTTTGATGTTTTCGTTATATTATTACAAAAAGTTGTAAAATTTTCAATTTAAATCACAATCAGTTTAAAATTTGCCATAATTGATGGTTGATCAAAAACAAATAAATTAATTCCATTAAACAACGGAATTATTTTGTAGGAAATTTTAAAGTAACAAAAATCCAAAAATCATTGCCAAAATTTTCTATCAACAGAAAAACTTTGAACAATGATAAAATATAATAAACAAACTGTGAGAAATTCCATGATGATCATACAAATCATTATACAATTAATGTTGAAAAACTGTATGAGAATCATACAATTAATGAAGAAAAAATTATTTACATGTGGTTATATAGGCAAGTTTCTAAGAAGATTTTTCCCCCAAAGATTTCTAGAGTAGGATGGTAACACCTCCAAAAAGATTTTTGATTGGTTTTTGAAGTAGTGTGAGTCTAATTAAAAATGGAGGAAAATTGTGGTCAGTCATTCCTTTGATGAATTTGATGACTTTTTACAATTTGCGGAATGTGATACAGGTAGGCTTAAAAAACTTCCAGACAAATTTGACAATTTATGGATTTTCTAAAGTTATACAGAGAACAAAAGAATTTATTGATAAGGATTTTTTTATATAGTAGTTTTACAAAAATGGTAGCTGTGGCGGTCGCCACACTACGTCAGCACTTATGTACGCTTCTCCCTCGAACACTGTCACCCAGCACGGTGGCCGAGTGAATATGGTGCTGACTTTTGGTGGTGGTGGACGAGGGAGGTTTTAGGTGTTTGGCCGGTACTGGTTCAAATCCCCGTGCTGCCTGAACACCTTAAGTGGTGACCTCAATGTGATACGAAAGATGGATATTCACACCATCTCTCGGGCTCTCGTGCAGTCGACTGTAACTGTGGTGTGTCGCACCACCGGCACCGTGGCCGAGTGAATATGGTGCTGACTTTTGGTGGCAGTGGACGAGGGAGGTTTTAGGTGTTTGGCCAGCACGGGTTCGAATCCCCCTGCCGCCTAAACACCTAAAGTAGCCTTATCAATTTTGTATTTCCTCTAGCTCCTTGTAATTTAGGTTATCAAGTAGCCTGGAATTGGAAATTGAAGATAAAGATTGTTTAAAGGAATTTAATTTTTTGAAAAAGTAATAATTCAGATCAGATTATGACTCTTGTCATTTTGGAATGTACATACTTATTTGTTGTTTATTATCCTGATTTTTATGGTGTATCTTTAAGAAAAATTTGTTCAGCTAGTCTGTATATAAGGTAGTTTTGTTGTATATAAGGTGTTTAATGTTTTGAATTTGGATTTTAAGTATCCTACCATGTCTATGATTAGACAATTTTCCATACATACGTGTATGACAGATAGCCTATCTTCTTCCAATTTATAATCTAATAACTTAGTTTTAAAAATTGAGATATTTGTAAGAGAAATTGTTTTTAGTTATACCTGGTTATATACAAATTTCAAGTTGGGCAGACCTCTTACCAAAGACCTGTATATACATATATATAGGTATATATAAATCACTTTCTTGTTCCTGAGATACAGGCCAAAATTTTTTGTGATAATCACCAAATTTGGTGCAGACATTTGTACTAAGCCAAGGATCCGAACTATTGATTTTGGTGCGGATTGGCCTGACAGTACTTCTGGTACGACCATTTTCAAGTAGGTTTTATTCAGAAAATTGACTCATTACCCTTGGTGCGGTATTAGCAGCAAGGATTGGGGGTGGGTACATTTTTCGTTTCATGATCTCAAGAAAATTTTATATATATAAAAAAGTCCATTTCTTGTTCCCACGGTCGCAATTTTTGTCCGATAATCACAAAATTTGGTACAAGTATTTGTACTAAGCCAAGGACCAGACCTACTGATTTTGGTGTGGATCAACCAGCAGTATTGCACCCTTTTTGTTTTTATTTTGGCTGTAGTATACTCAATTTTACATCAATTGCCACAAAATTAAAAATAAATCTTTATTTTAATTCATTATAATACGCTACTAATTTTGACGCTGATCGGCCGGATAATACTTCCAGTACCGCTAGTGTTTTTTTTATATTGGTCATAAAATGCAGAATTTTGTAACGATATGTACGAAATTTAAAATAAATATTCATTATAATTTACTGTAACATACCACCAATTTTGGTGCGGATCAACCCGAAGGTACTTTACTTCCCGTAAACCTTTTTTCCCTTTTTTCTAATTTTCTTGAACTTTTCTTTTCACAAAAATTAAGCACATGCTAATGTTTTCTTTTTTTCTTTTTTTATTTCATAACTTTACTATATTTCATTTTTTTTATTTTCAATTATATGATGATGTATCATACTTTATCATCTTAATTTATTTTTCATTTTCTCAAGGAAAAATGCTTTTAAATTTCACATTATTTAATATTTTTCAGCAGCTAACACATTTCATACAATCATAACATACCATTAACGCATATAAATTTACAGACAATTAATATAACCATCAAAATTCATAATTCCTTCTCTCGAAAACCTACTGTTTTTAGCAAGGTTTGCTGCCCTAAAGTTTTTTTGTTGTTATATTGGTCATAAAATGCGGAATTTTGGAACCAGATGTACTAAATTTGAAAAAACAAAATCATTATAGTTCATTGTATCATGCTACCAATTTTGGTACGGTTCGACCGGATGATTCTTCCAGCATTTTTTTTCTTCTTTTGTTCTAATCTGCCTGAACTTTTCTTTTTACAAAAACTAATCACATGTTCATGTTTTCTTTTTTTTTTATTTTATAACGTTATTATATTTCTTTGGTTATATTTGAAATTATATGATTATTTACCATACTTTATCATCATAATTAATTTATCATTTCAAGAAATAATGCTTTTAAATTTCACGAGAAACTTATTCTTCAATGAAAAATGTTGTTTTTCATTTTCAGTGACTTAGCTACAAATTTTTTTTTAGACAGGTGGAGAAAGGAGGGAAAATTTTCGAAGAAAGTTTGGAAGTGAGCTTCTCAATAATAAATTATAAAAATACTCCACCACCGTACCCAATTTTTCTCAGTTTTTCCAAATTTTTCCCAATTTTTCCCCTAGGAGCTGGGACCGACGCATAAGGTGGTTGAGAAGGATATTTTTTTCGAAATTATAATAATCTGGTTTATTATACGTTTTTATTTTACTTATACACAATTTTAATTTCACAAAGTATTTGAAGCATTTTTTTTTTGTTTTATATTTTTTTTGGAAACAACGGAATCAATAGCCACCAAATTCGTATCAAGTCTGCTCCGACATGAGAACTCATTTTGGGAAAATTTCTGCCCTATCTCTTCACAGCTGTTTTGTCAGTCTTTTAAATTATGTTTTTTCATGAGAAGAGGAAGGGGTGGTGCCAAAAGTTTTTAGTGTAGTACATTTGGGAGCAAACAGAAAGGATTATATCGAACTGAAAAAAATTTAATTTTAGACTGTTGGGGGGCCAGGGAAATGATATGCGTTAGATCGGAAGCATTTTTTGGCGAGAAATAAATGGGTATAAATGATTTTAATGGTGGTACAATTAGGTACAAAATAGATATTATCGATTTGGCTCAAGAAATGTCGAAAAAGTTCAATTGGAGGGCGACTATTTCCCAATCTTTCCAGTCATATATGTCAGTGGGCGAAGGTATAAAAGATTTTATTGGTGGTACATTTGGGTACAAATTGAATACAAACCTTCAGGCTGAAAAATTTAAAATTCATGCATTTAGAGGGTCACCATTTCTGCAGCCTTCCAATAATATGCGGAGGTGGGGGAGGTACAAATAATTTCAGTGGTTATACATTTTAGTAAAAAAAGAGTGCAATCCTTTCGTGTTAAAGTTTTTAATTTTCATGCAGTTGAGGGGCCAGTGAAATGGACTCGTGAGGTCCCATTGTAGTAAATTGTCAATAAACTAAAATGGATAGCTGAAGTATTTCCCTGTCAAAATGTGATCGAGTTTCTTCAAAGATGAGGGGCAGAAAAAATTTGCTGAATTTTTTCCTCGTTGCGTTTAAAATTTTAGAAAATTTGAGCCATTTAGCGTCTATGGAACCCCATGTCGCATATTTAATACTAAAACTTTTTCTAAATTTCAAAAGTTACAAGAAAAAAAAAGGGTCATTGGGCAATCGTCCCCTTTGCTACCCTCAGCTACGCCCTTGAATGTGATCGAAGTTCTTAAAGAAATATTGATCATGTTAGCCAGTTACTGAAACCTCTATTAACTTTTCTTTCTCCAGAGTCACTGCTTCAAATACACTATCTGTTATACATTTTAATTAAAGACCTCCTTTAACCGCATTGTATATTATTGCTATCAGTGTTTGGCATGAATCAATAGAACATAATGGATAATATCTCCTTTGTCAAAAATTCATTGCTAAATTTATCATTTTCTCAGCCTTCTTCTGTAAATAGTTGTTTCGAATGAGGTCAAACTGTCTGAGAACTTTTAATAGCCCTCACTGTTGGGTTTTTTACTTCTGATTTAGTGAGAGAAATAGAATGTGTTCCGGAAAAAAAATTGTCGGTAAAATTTTCTGTATTGCAAAGTTTATCGAAGTAACGATATCATGTCTGGGTATCGAAGCAATTTTAGACCAATGCGAAAAGTATTATAAAGTAACTTTGTGGCGCCGTTCTGCAATTTTTTTTTTGCTTTTTACTTGCCGAATTTTGTTGCTGAACTCGAAATAAGCCAAAAAAATGGGATGAATAATGAAAATGAAGAAAACTGTAAAAAAAAAAAAAAAAGAAAAATCTGGAATTTTGCCACGAACCAGCCCAATCTGAACAAATAGCCAAAACTTGTTTTTATTTTTTCAATCATGTTTTTGTTTTTGTTTTTTTAATGTTTTTATGTAAACCATTTGCAACATGTTTTTGTGCGGACAAGGTCTTTACACTCATATGAAACTGAGAACTTAAAAACTGAATGTCACTAATAGTTGGCTTCTTCCTTTTCCAATTTCTATTCTTAATATTCACTTCGTTGGTTATGACTTTATCTTCATTTAATTAGTTTAAAAAATCTTACAGTATTTAATCTAAATTGTTCATAAAATAGAAAAGCAAAAAAATTATCCATCATTAACTTTGCTGATAGCCAATTTTAGGAATATAATAGCATATTATTACGGAAATGATCGTTCCTTTGTTGATTTTTATTCACTGTATTCTTCTTAGCCCGGTAAAAGTTGTTAGTACCGTTTACTTACATTTAATGCCTGTTCTAATTTTTTATAATTGATTTAGAATTGGGACTTGAGACTAGATATTTTTTTCAAATGACGATTATCGAGGTGGTATGATGGGGAACGTATATTTTGAAGATACTTTGAAAAACTATCATGAATAAAATTTATGATTTATTTTCTCTTGTAAAAATGAAAAAAATCTGATACAATGAACGATTCAGAGTCAATCATAATATTTTAGTTAATTCGCCTATGTTCCCCGGCCTATCTTTGGTCGATAAGTTAGAAGATATAACCTCAAATTTTGAAGTAGACATCGTTTTTAACCCAATATCAAAATTTCCTTATTAATGATGATGTTCAAAACCATAAAAATCGAATTATAGCTTTCTGAACGCTGTCTCCTCTATCTTCAGTAATTTAAGTCAAAGGTTCATGAAAGAGATACTGAAGAAAAACCAAGTTTTGTTGTTAATAATGTTTAATGAACGCGTCTATTTGTTTTTAATGCTAGTTTTTGCTCACGACAGTCGACTTAAGATCGCTATTATCTTTGGTTCTCTAATATGAAACATTAAGTGTTGAAGGACCCCTCAGAGATTATTGTTTTAACAGTAAACACTCGAAGAAAATTAATAGGAATCGATATTATACTATACTGCACGTATACGATTATTAAGCGCCGCATGCATGTTAAATTAAATTCGTTTTTCGAGAGGAATAATGTACTTAGTATATTTTGAATGTGGGATATCTATATATTATGTTTGGTCTTTTTCTTCCAACTGGAATAGAGAGGAAGTATAATATGGAAAGGAACGTTTAGGGAAGAAACGAACGATTTAATCCTTATTACTTTTGTACAATAAATAAAATGTTCACAATTATTATTATTGTGCTGGTATTATGCTTTCTTTCACGTTTCAATTTTTCAGTTCACTTCTGTATTTTTGTATAGTTATGGATATTGAGAAATCCTTAAATATGATTTTGTTCGGCGAATTTGTCATAATTCATAATATAGGGTTTCACCATATGGTCTATTACTCACCACAATATCTAGCATTTCCATTTACTCGGGCTAGAGTTGAAAATTTTTTTAATAATTTGATAAAAATGACTATATTTCCGCTTAGTGGTGATGAGCATGGGAGCTCAAACATGGTATGAGCACTCATTCTATTCAGAAGTACATTTTGGTTGAGATTGGTGAAAATCTAAGCCTGTGGCCATGATATTCTTACCCAGCTATATCCTTTAGAACAAAGTACCAAGATGACCGAGTGTTTTTTGGATGTGGAAAATAGAAAAAATTTTGTTAACTTAAATCAAGCTGGAGATTGTTCCGTCTTGTTTTTGCAGACGATTCAGTTAGTCTACAAAAACGTGTCGAACAAATTATAGACAACTATTATTCCTAATTCTTGGAATAATAGCTGTCTATATTTCACCTAGCTTCTCACGAACGGACACCACCAGATATGCTGACAATGAAGAGTCATCATATTTGACGGATGTTCCGTATCACGCCACCTTTTTGGTCGGCCATCTTTTGAGTGAAACAAAGAAAACGAAAGTGATGTCGTATCTTCATTTTGAAGACATGATCATTCCTAAACCTACAGTCGAGTAGAGTCGTTAGGGTCCATGCTAGTTGCTATGGACATTAGATTTCACTAGTATTAAGAAATAGTAATAAGTATAATTCTAAAGTGTTTGTAATAATTAAAGTGAAATATTAATAAAAGATAATATTCAGAAATTATCTTATTTGTTGAGGTAATTTAAAAGTATTGAATTACTCTCGCAACAAATTGGCGCCCGAACAAAAAAACCTTCGGAAGTAAAATTTAAAAATAATAATTCTGTTCAAATAAAAAATTTTCATTTTTTCGTAAAGTAAAAACATTTTCTACTCGTGTGAAAAATATTTTTAAACCACTCGCAAATAATTAATTTAATTTTGCTGGAGCAAATATTTTCGTGTAATTACCAAATAAATTGTGGCAAAAATAATTCAAATTTTAAAAACGAAATTAAACAAACGTCTACGAAATCAAATCTTTATTGCAGAAGACTGCAAACATTTGATTAAGACAGATAAAAATAAAACATTGAAAAATAAATTACTAACAAAAAACAGATCTAATAATAAACTTAAAAATAAAACGAAGATCCAGATCCGGTTCCTGAAATTCAAAAAGAATAGAATCAGCCCAACCGGTATCCAAAACCACAACACAGAGAACGAGAAGTCACTCACCAACAGCGTCGATCCAAACAAAACTAACGATAAACTACGGAAGACTACAGAGCACCGCTTGCCAGTTAACTGTAAGCAAATTATAAATTTATCTTCCATCACTTCAGAAAAATTTGGAACCGTTACTGATATCGTGAATAATATTGTAAAATGTAAAATCTCCCAACCCTACCGAATGTCTGAGAAAAGTGAAAGTACGAGTACATCTCTCCCGGATATTTTAGATTCAAAATCCGAAGACAATATTTTAGAACTCGAAAATCACCCTAAAAATTTGTATGAAAACCTGTCTGAAGAAGAAAACTACCCACTCCTTGGTAATCATTGGGGAAGTTGGGTATCCACTTCTTTTCTTTATCGTGTTCTAAAAACTACAAAAGTTAAGAGGATAGAAGGGAGAACACGTATCGAACTCCAGAAAAAACTATAAAAAGGTAGATATCCTAAACATTGGTTGTTACATATATTATACTCAAACCCCAACACCGAGAAATTTGAAAGAACGAGTAATTTTGATAGATTAATCGAAGAAAGTAAAAGTTATCGTAGGGAAACAAGAAGTATAAAAAATAAAGACCCTAGCGAAGCAGAGGAAATCTTCTTCGATATAGAAGAAGAAGATCTAGAAAGTAAGGGAAAGAAGTTAGAAACAGAGAAGAGAAAAAAGGAAGAAACAGAAAGAAGATTAGCGAGACGAAGTCTCAGCTCCAGTTTCAAAAAACTACTGTCTAAAGTATCACACCACATATCACCTAAGAAATCGATTTCGGTTACATCTGATTTCTCTCTCCCAAACGACGAAGACAAAATCTTCCTCGGAGAGGAATCAATTCTAAACCAAACTTTTGTCGACAAACCCTCAGAGTCTAGTGCTGATTTGTCACCATTAGTCCCTCAAGGACAGGGAAAGTCCTCACAGACCAAAATCCAACATTAAATTCAAATTCACGTAAAAAGTCCAGAAAATTTAGAAAAACCAATAAATAAAAATCAAAATTAAACTGCCGAAAATTTCTTCGACCGTATGTATTTATTACCCCCAGAAATACGCGTAGAAATTTTTGATCAAAAAGAACCTACGTACGTCAACATAGTAAACATTGAAAATAAAAATAACCCATTTCTAAAACCAGAAAATAAAAATATGCCCCCGGAAAACATCGCTGAAAATAACGCACGATTGCTTTTGCAACAACAACAACAAGCGAGATTTGCGGAAGCAAATGATGCCTACACACAACACAACCTAGCGATGAATAATTTCTGGAAAAGGTCAGAAAGATGAACTCCGAGCCATTTTTCAAATGGCCGTGGACATTCTTGAATTCCTTTTTGAATACGAAACTCAGGCGAAAACCTTCGAGGCAACTGAATATGAAATGATAAGAAATCTAAATATAGCCCTCCGTAGTACAGCTCTAGAACTGTTCGCAGCAGAAAATGAAATAACCCCAGAAACCTCATGATCAGAAGTAAAGAAAATCTTAACACGTATCTTTAAAAAGGATAAAGATACGGTAAAAAAACGTATCAAATCGTTGAAATTTGACGATACATATTTTAGTACAAACGTACCAAAATTCTTCCGACTTTATAAACAACTTGATGCTACAATTAGCGAGAAAAAAATCTGTGACCTCTTACTCCCCTGACTAACACGAGAAATGAGGAAATTCTTTGCATCCAAAAATCTCCAGACACAAAGTGAAATCTCAAAAACATTTACGGATTAGAAGGAATTTAAAGAAAAAGCTTTAGACTTAACCGATGTTCAAAAAACGGAAGTGATGTTAAATAAAGCAACAGAAACTATCGCCAAGCTAACAAAACAGATGGAAGAGATGATGAAGGGTAAAGCTCCCGAGAAAAAAGAGCCAGTGAAACCAGTAACCCCGCCTATATCTCCAACAGACCCTGTTATTGTAGCATTAGTAGAGGCAGGATGGAAACCCCCAAATGCCAACAAACGAAATCCAAATCAAACCAAGAATCAGACGACAGAAAATGAAAATACAGAATCTAGACCACGTAGAGAAAGAAATTCAAATAATAATAATAACAATAACGAAACAAATGATAATAACCCTAGAAGAAGGCAGTCTAGAGAAAGAGAATCTAATCGGTCGCAGAATAACCAAAATTCCTATAGACCACAAAGGAGAGAAACTTATCGCAAACAAAATAATAATCGATATCCTCCTAGAGAGATAAATTGCTTTAATTGTGGAAGAATGGGACATTTATCAAGGGATTGTAGACTACGTAATCGTAGTGCATCTCAATTCCCGCAAAGGAATTTTAGACCGCCACGATTCAATAACAATTTCGCATCAAATTTTGGTTTGCCATTCAACCCCTATGGACCACCACAACAGAATAATTATGCACAAGCATATAATGCACCAGTTATAAATCCACAACCATGGGCAAATGCAGCAAATTATGCATTACCCTCGTACAACTTGCGAACTCCTGATGTAGTTCCAAGTATCCAACAACAGAATTTCCCGCAACAACCAAAAAACTTGCAATAGAGCCCGTTTGCTCTATACCATTTTATGGCAATGACTTTCGGGCTTGTAATGGCAACGTCTATCATCCGGACTGCGCTGCTCACCTAGTGTTAGATCCACACGCGCTGCATAATTGGAAAATTCATATTTGTAGTGCATCAATGAAATTAGTCAGGGCAAGACGTAAACTAATCGTCCCCTGCAACATTGTGAGCCGTGAAGAGTATGAAACACAGGGAACAGTCAACAGCGGCTCTGAAGTGACGCTTATACAATACGACCTTGTAAAGGATAATGTGATCAGACCTGCAAGAGTATGTATGGTAGCCGCTAACGACAGCGCAATAATCATCATAGGAGTAGTAGAAATCACAATAAAAATGGGTGACCTCCTCCTTGATGCGGAAGCATATGTAACCTCTGAGGTGACCACACCTTTACTACTCGGATACGAATTTTTAGATCGACATAATGCCGATAATTCATTTAGTAAGAAATTATTTAGAATGGGACCTGCCATAGAAGCGTGAAACATTTAGTATAATTAAGTTTAAGGAAGAAAATTGCGAAGGTTTTATTAGAGCAGACAAAGATTTCTGCATAGAAGTAAATAAGGAATATTGTGTAAACCAGGATCCAGAAATGGGAAAAGCAAATCCAGATGAGTGGTTTTTAACAAGTTATGATTTAGAAGGCGAATATATTGTTGATGATTTAGGATGGCCAGCCTTAAGATTCTACAGTCCGCACTTTGACACCCAGATCGCACAAGGGACAGTTTTAGGACGCTATAGGCTTCGACAGCCAACTATGTGGGACCGTCAGACCAATTCCGCCCGCCGTGGCCAACCCAGCATCCAACGCATTACGTCGGGGGATACTGTGGGTAACCAAGGTGAGGAGGTTGATATGCTAAAACCTGTCCGTATAACACGATCTGATGACAGTGTTATCCACGACAATGAAGGAACACAAGTGAAAATTAATAAGAATTTAACGAAGGAACAAAAACAGGCAGTAGTAAGCGTTCTAAAAAAATATATCCATATATTTATGGAAGAACCTGCCAAGGTAAAACGTACGAAATTAAAACCAGCACATGTCTACTTGATAACAGACGAGCCGGTTCAACGTAAAAATTACCATATGGGAATTTTTGAAAAAATAGAAATTAGAAAGAAAATTAAAGAATTTGAAGAATGTGGTATTATTAAGAGAGCAACCTCTAGATATGAGAGCCCAGTACTTGTTAAGAAGAAATCAAACGGAGTTTATAGATTATTAGTAGATTATAGAGGTGTAAATGAAATAGTAAAAAAAGATACGAGCAGAGTCCCTCGTCTCCCCGAAATTTGGGATGCGTTACGTGATAAGATATACTTTGTAACAATTGATCTCAATCAGGGATATTACGAAATTCCCCTTGATGAAGAATCAAAAGCGGTAACAGGAATAAATGTTGGAGGAGTAAGTTACGTATTTAACTCCATACCTATGGGACTAAGTGTGAGCCCCAGCATTTTCCAAAAAACTATGACCAATTTATTCAACCATATCCTAGAAGACAAAGTATTGGTCTATCTAGATGATATCTGTGTCTTTGGCGAAACCTTTGAAGAAACACTAGAAAATTTGGAAGAAGTCCTAAAAGTACTTGTTGAAGCAGGTTTACTAATTAAAACCAGTAAAAGTAGCTTCTTCAATGAAAGTATCGAATACTTAGGACATAAAATTTCATATAATAAATTAGAACCATTAGATAAAAACATTAAACCAATTCGTGAAACTCAACCACCTAAAACATTACGTCAACTACGAAGATTTATTGGTTTAGCAAATTATTATCGGAAAATGATAAAAAAATTTTCGCAAATCACAGCATCATTAACAGACTTAACAAGAAAAGAAAATGTTAAAGCAAATAATAAAATAGCATGGAATGACGAAACACAAAAATCATTCGATAAAATAAAAAAATTAATCACTTCAGAACCAATTCTTACAATCTACGATCCTGATGCTGAAACATACATTAAAGTAGACGCATCAAAAACTGCCATAGGAGCAGTAATAATGCAAGTAGACAGAAAAACAAAAGAGCCACATCCTATAGGATATTTCTCAAAGAAAATTCCTAAGAATCAACAACATTTATGTTCTTTTGATTTAGAAATGTTGGCTATCACCAAAACTTGCGAATATTTCAGAGAATTTTTAGTCTACAAAGAATTTAATATTTTTACAGATCATGAACCTTTAACATACCAAAGTCGAATGAAAAAACCAAATGCAAGATTAAATAGACTAATCTCAAAATTAGGAGAATTTACGTTTAAAATCAGACACATTAAAGGTGAAAATAACAAAATTGCTGATTATCTATCCCATTTAGAAGAAGAAGAAGAGGACAATTATGCAGAGTTATGAAACGGTCAATTTATAATACCAGAAGGAACAACTGATCCTCCTAATATTATCAAACAGGAGAAAATAATCAAAGCAATAACACGTAGTATGAAAAAGAAAGAAAAAGATTCAGACGTAGAAAGTGACAATTCGGAAGACGATCGAAGTTCCATCCTATCCTATAATTCGGAAAAATCTGGAAACTCCGATGCGTCTACAAATTCTCAACTTTCCGAACTTTCAGAAAATTCCGAAATAGAAAACTCAATTAACATCACAGACCAGGAAATTCACAACTTATGGAATTTACAACGTGAAGACAAATATTGGGGAATCATAATAAAAATTTTAGAAGGTGGCAACGAAAAAGAGTTAAGAAAAAGCTTAAAAATGAAAAGATCACGCAATCTAAACCCATTTTTTCTTGATGAAAATGGAATTTTATGGAAAAGCAATGATCACTCTGAATATCACTATGCCGTACCAGTAATTCGTGACTCAAATTTATGTCATGAGAGTCAAAGTGTGGGAGGACATTTTAGAATTTGTAAAACTCTTGCCAAAACGGGTGCTCGATACTACTTTACGCAAATGCCTAAAATAGTCTCGAGGCATGTACTTTCGTGCTATCAGTACCAAATTAATAAAAACATTAACGAAAAATATGGACGCTTGAAACCAATTAATCCTGAAGAATGCATACCACTTGCACATATCTAAATTGATTTCATAGGAAAATTTAACACAAACAATGAAAAGAAATTTGTCATAGTGGGAATAGATAAGGCAACAAAATATTGTTGGACCAAAGCAGTAACCCAACCAAACGCACATTCTGTAATTAAATTCTTAAAAGAAATTGTACGTCATTACGGAAAACCAACGAAGATTACGTGTGATAACGGAACTCATTTTTCAAACAAATACGTACAAAATTATTGTAAAAATAACGGTATTAAAATATTCTACTCTACATCATATTCACCGCAAACTCAAGGACAAGTAAAAAAAATGAACGGAACAATAAAAAAAATGTTAGCAAAATACGAAAGTACCAATAGCAAAGAATAGTCAGACCACGTGCATAATGTAGCCTTGACCTATAATATGACACCTATCGAAGGATTAAATAATCACGATCCGTTTTATCTAATGCACAATTACAAACGAAAACCCCCATAAATTTAAACATTCCATCACCCCTTAACAGTAAAACCAGAGAAGAACAGATAAGTGAAGCAGACAGAATTTGAAAAACAATTCCAAATTTTGATAAAAAGAATGCAATTAAATATTCAGAACGCTATAATAAAAGAAGAAACGAAATTTCTTATGAAACTAATGATTTAGTTCTCTTGAAAGCACCGATAAATTACGGAAAAGGCAAGCCAAAATTTCTAGGACCATATAGAATAATAAGAAAAATTTCAGATTTAAACTATGTAATTCGCATAACTTTCGAGGATGGAAATAGCATAGACGATACAGTTCATATAAGAAGACTTATGTCTTATAATGCTCGTTCTAATGCTAATTTACCATCGAACATTGAAGACATTACATCCGATAATTCGGAAAATGAAGAAAATATTCTGGAGTTTAATCCAAAAAGAAAAAGAGGTAGACCAAAGAAGAAAAAGAGCTCTGAAGAAAACGAATCAGAAGAGGAAATTAAAATCATTGTCAAACATCCAAGAGGAAGACCACAAAAAGGAATTTTAAAGAAATCTGGTAATAAAAATAAAAATAATAAAAATGTAACATTTAATGACGAAGCTTTATTAAAAGGAAAATATTGTTCAGAATGGAGAAAGAAATTTGAATTAAAAGACACAGAAAAGAGAAGGATAACCTTACGAAAGATTCAATCGATTACCCAAAAACAACGTTTGGAAGAAATCAAATTGTTCAATAGGTGTGATGAGGGAAAAAGTATAACACAACCTTTGTCTATACCTATTCTACCTTTTCCCCAAGATATTAAAAAACCGAGCAAATTAAGTTTGGAGGAATACGTAAAAAGATACTCAGAACCACCACCCGAACCACTGTATTATAACCCTTGTAATTTAATTCGTAATAACTATAGATAATATATATGTAAGATTGCACTCTTAGTTATCCTATCTACTCGTTCCATCTTATCTTCTCTTTCTTTCGTTTACTCTTTTGTCGTCATTCCTTCATGTCCCATCCTGTTTCATTATCCTCTCGTCTTTATAATAATTGTAATTTTCGTTAACCAGTATTTCTTACTGCTTTAGTAGCAGTCGTGTTTTCGTACGTGTTAGCTCGTACTGTTATTTTCGTATTTCTTTTCGTACTTTCTATATTATTTCGTACTTTTCATTATTCTCGAAACGAACTTATTTTGAATTCGTTTCCAAATAAAACGCATTCTCCATTTCGTCTCGAGTGTTCATTGAATAAGATCGCCGATCTTATAAATTCAAAATCTCTCGTTTCGTTCTTTTTTTTTCTTTTGTGCCACCCCACTGTTAGCTCGTTTGTGTGCCTTGCACTCACTACTTTCGTAACTTTTATTGGTTACTCCTTTTGCTCGCCACTTTTGTAAAATTTTTTTTTCATCGATCATGAAGTCTGCTGTTTCTTCTTTGGTTCGTGCAAAGTTTATGCTCCGTGTGGAACCCGTTCCTGGTGACTCCCGTACCACGGTCGTTAATCTCATCTGGATACAGTCGTTGGACGATGACGATCCAGAAAGATTCGCTTTCCCTGAGGAATATCAGTCTCCTTTGCAGCATGAGTCTTTGTTTGCGATTCCAGTCGCAAAGAATGCTAAGAGGGATTTGGCCCCCAGATGGAAAGAACGAACTTTTAAGCTCACCTTGCCACCTGATGTTGCAGCATTATACTTTGATGAACATGGTAACACAGTCTTCCGTAGTACTATGTTAAATGTCTTCGACCCTAGGGATTTGGTACAGCCGCCACGTTCATCACCGTCCATCACCTCTGCCACTGAAGTACCTTCAGCTTCTCTGGCTCATCCCCGTTCATTGTCTTCCATTGTGAAGGACGCTGTACTAACAAAATTCAGTCCGAAAAATAATGTAAATCCGGAAGCCTGGATCAAGATATTTGAATCCGAGTGCACTCGTCTTAACATCGCTCAGGACCGATTTTGGGAGGTAATTCGTCTTTTCCTGGATGACGGAGCTGAGAAGTGGTATACCACTACTCAACTCTGTCATACAGACACATCGTGGGATTTCTGGAAATCATCATTTATCGACAACTTCGGAATACGTGGTCTCGCAGCAGTTCGTTCGGCGTACAATTACAGCTACAGGTTTGGTTCATTGTCCGATTATTGTCAAAATAAACTCAGTTTACTCGCTTCTCTCAATCCAAAGATGACCAAATTCGACAGGATTTGTCACGTAGCGTTAGGTTTGCCACTAAACCTGCAGGATCGTATTAATCTTCACGAGGTGAACACTCTCGGTAAGCTTTTAAGCACAATTAATTCATTCGATAAGCCGTCGACACGTTCGAACTCGTCTTTTAATTCGTCTTCTTCTATGTCAAATTCGTCTTTGTCTTCTTTCTCCTCGCAACGTAATAGTAATAATTTTTGTTCGTATTGTATCTCGAAGGGTTACGGTAAATTCCCTCACCTAGAAAAAAATTGCTATAAAAAAGAGAGAGATCAACCTAATCGTACTTTTACTCGCAACAGTAACGTAAAAAATGAAACCCCTTCGAAGGCGATTCATACTTTGAACGTCAATGATGAACTTGTTAAGGAAGTACAAACATCAACAAAAAACGAGTGACGCCCTCGTTCATTGTGTTAGACGTACTTGTCACTGGTTTAAAGGGAAAGGGTCTCTACGACCCAGGAGCTAATGCATCTGTAATTTCGTTAAATATGCTTAAAAAAATTCCTCATTATAAGTTCCTTCCTACTAAATCAGAGTACAGCACAACGAACGGTAAGGGCGCCATTCTGGGCATGACTATGCTCAACATTTCGATTAAAGCTATCTCGCATCGTGTACTTCTTTACGTGCTCGACTCTAACAATTTTTGTTTCGATTTTCTTATTGGTCTGGATCTCATCCCAATGTTTAAACTCTCTCTAGATCATAATCTTATTATTTCGCAAAATAACGTAACTTTGCCTCCTGATAATTTAATACCGACAAAAAATAAAATTTCAATAAATAATAGTAACGTAATATGAAATGAATACATGCCGCATGAGCTTTTTACATCTAAAGTAACGCATCTTGATAAAGAAAAGAAAAATATTATCTTTAACGTAGTACAGAAAAATAATCATGCGTTCGGCAAAAGTAAATTCGACGTTGGTAATGTCACCAAGTACGAGTGTTCTATTAGTTTATCAAAAGATACATACATAGCGAAAAAACCGTATCGCTGTACGTTTGAAGATCAGGAGGAGATTTCGAAGCAATGTAGGGAATTGTTAAATAGTGGTATTATCGTCCAATCCATGTCTCCTTTCGCTTCTCCTGTTACAATGCAGTTTAAGAAAGAGGGTCTGTGCGCCAAGAAAACTAAAACTCGCATGTGTGTTGACTATCGGGCTTTGAACAAGATCATCATTCCTGAGAGTCAGCCTTTTCCTCTCATTGATGAGATTTTAGCGAGAACTCGGGGCTGCTCATGGTTTTCGGCGCTGGATATTAACGCTGCTTTCCATTCTATTCCAATTCGAAAGTCGGATAGGTTTAAAACAGCGTTTATTACCCAGCACGGACATTATGAGTGGTGTTCGATGCCTTTCGGTCTTAAGATCGCTCCGGCCGTCTTTCAACGCATCTTGTATGGTATTTTCTTAGGTAACAATTTAACGTCATTCGCTTTGAATTATCTCGATGATATTTTAATTTTTTCACGCTCGTTCGATGAGCATATGTGTCACATTCAACGTGTTATTGATGTCATTTACGCAGAGGGTTTCCGCCTCAACTTCAAGAAATGCAATTTTGCTATGTCTCCCATTCCTTATTTGGGTCATATTCTGGGGCCCAACACGATCCAACCTCTTCCAGACAATTTAATTGCAATTAACGAATTCCCAGTTCCTTCCTCCAAAAAAAATGTTCGTCAATTTATCGGGAAGGTGACTTACTATCGTAAATTTATCCCTAACGCATCTTCTCTTTTAGAACCTTTCCACAATCTCCTTAGGAAAAACGTCCCCTTCCGCTGGTCTTCCGAATGTCAAACTAGCTTTGATAAAGCCAAATGCCTTCTTACATCCTCTCCCATCTTGGCTGTCTTTGATCGGAATCGTCCTATTTTCATTCACACTGACGCTAGTGGAGTGGGAATTGGGGCAGTTTTGAAGCAGACTCAGGATGATGGGGATATCAAACCTGTCGCCTTTTTCTCTTGAAAATTGTCGGATGCGCAGAGAAAAAAGAAAGCCATTTACATTGAGAGTTTGGCCATTCGGGAAGCTGTTCAATATTGGCGCTTTTGGCTGATCGGTCGCCACTTTACCGTTATTACCGATCACAAGCCTTTACAACATCTTAATCTCAAAGCTCGTCCTGATGAGGAACTTGGCGATTTAGCCAACGAACTCCTTCAGTTCGACTTTGATGTCCTCTATGAACCTGGTCCTTTGAATTACGAAGCTGACTCACTTTCTCGGAATCCTGTCCTCGAATCATCTGATGCTACTGATCCTCTGTTACCTATTTTTAATTTTCTCTCATTTAGCGATATTTCTTCCTTGCAGTCGAATGTAATTAAGTTAGATCATGATATTTCTAAGCACGGACTTGTATTTCGTAATTTGAAGGGGAGATTACGCATCGTTCTAGATCAGCCTGCTGGTGAACAACTCATCAAGCTTGTTCATGAAAAACTGGGTCACGTTGGTTCAAAACATGTCATCGCTGTTATTACTCGTTATTTCACATTTCCGCAATTATACACTCTTGTTACTTCTTTTTGTCAAAAATGTATTGTATGTATCGAAAATAAGTCTCGTAGAACTCGCCGCAGTGCTGAGTTAGGTATCATCGGTCCGGCCTCTGCTCCTTTCGAAATCATGTCCCTCGACAACATTGGTGGCCTTGGACATGGTAAATCACCCCTTTCATATCTACACCTTTTAGTCGATCATTTTTCACGTTACGCTTACATTCTATGTTCGAAAGGTCAATCGGCTCGGGAGATGATTTCCCTTATTGATTCGGTCCATAAAAGTAATCCAATTGGAACACTTTTGACGGATCAGTATGGGGGGTTGTCGTCTGGAGAGTTTGAGACCTTCTGTTCCCACTCTAATATCAATCATGTTTTCGTCGCAGTGGACAGTGCCTCCTCGAATGGTTTAAACGAACGTTTAAACCAGACGTTGGTAAACCGTATCCGCTGTGCGAAAAATGATTCTTCCTCTTCTTGTTCGAGGAAAAGTTGGACTGTTTTACCATCTGAGTGTGTTGAACAGTACAACAAAACCCCTCACAGTGTTACAAAGTTTTCTCCCTCTTATCTTCATCTTGGTGTTCTTGATGACTTCGTTCCACAATGTCTATTCGATCCCCCTAACCTCACTGCGGATCGAGAATTAGCATATCGTAACTCAGTTATGTACCATAATTATAATAAAAGAATGTATGATAAATGTAAAAACAAAATCGAATTTGACGTAGGGGACTCTGTTTTTATCGACAATGGTAGTAAGTTAAATCGTAATAAGCTCGATAAACTTCGCATAGGACCGTACAAAATTGTTAAACGTTTATCGCATAATGTATTTATCGTCCATGTTGGGCGAGGACCACTTTGTAATCGAATCTATCACGCCAGCAAATTAATCTTATTCGATAAATGTAAATCATAAAATGTAATTAATGTTATTCCTTTTCTCTCTTTTCTTTTCATTCCTTCTGTTCCTAAACGAGTGGGGAGGGTGCATGTAAGATTGCACTCTTAGTTATCCTATCTACTCGTTCCATCTTATCTTCTCTTTCTTTCGTTTACTCTTTTGTCGTCATTCCTTCATGTCCCATCCTGTTTCATTATCCTCTCGTCTTTATAATAATTGTAATTTTCGTTAACCAGTATTTCTTACTGCTTTAGTAGCAGTCGTGTTTTCGTACGTGTTAGCTCGTACTGTTATTTTCGTATTTCTTTTCGTACTTTCTATATTATTTCGTACTTTTCATTATTCTCGAAACGAACTTATTTTGAATTCGTTTCCAAATAAAACGCATTCTCCATTTCGTCTCGAGTGTTCATTGAATAAGATCGCCGATCTTATATATATACTGTAAGGACCATTTACGTACATATTGTTTTCCCCTTGAAAATAAAAATTTTTTTTTTTACTCACAAACTACCAATCAACAGGTGCATTCTGGGCAAAAGCTTGTCCAGCATCAGGCTTGACCTCGCCTTGCTCCACAGCCTCCGGATGATCGGCAGGCTGATTGTCGCCTAAACTGCTGATGTCGAGGAACCAGGAACATACGCCGATTGGATACAATCATTTTGCTTGGACCAGCACTTGGCTCACTTCTCAGTTTGGCTCCTTGCAGAACGCGACAATCATGAGAAATGGTTAGTTTCTCCGATGGCTCCAAAACATGCATAACCTCAATAAAATGAGGAGTGTCATTTATCACAATTTTTTGTCGATAAAAACGAACAAGGTAATCAACCAAATACTGGAACTGGGACCTGTCCATGATCATGTTAGCGTACGCAGTATTAGTAATTGCAAAACGAACTTTGGCACCGAAATTTAAAGGTTGCATTGCCATGATGACGGCAGTCAAAAGATTCAGACCAATGGCGTACCAGGTGATGTCGGACGGATTCACATCAAGTGTTGAAAAACAAACCACGGATCCCTCCCACCTCCATAAACTTGCCTCTGAGAAGAGGAAGCTGAACTGCAAGGCGAGTTGTACCATCGACTGCAAGCAACATTCGCATAAACTTTGAGGCATTACATGCCTCCACGATCCAAATGAAGTGTTCAGTGAGTCGCCGGGAAAATTTTTTGATACAGATCCACCCCTGTTGGACCATAATCCACTGCCAGGAATGAGTGAATGGCTTTGAAAATCTTCCAAAGCCTAATCACGCCAGTAAACAGACACGGACAATGCGGCAACCAGCAACACAAATAAGGAAGAGATACTTGCGTCAGCATGAAACTCTCCGATGTTTCGACAATCCCGTGTCTGGTACCATAAACTTTGGTAAAGTGTGTAATTCCGCCGGAGACAGATAAAGAGGAGCATCCTGAAGGACATCCTCAGTACCACGATCCATCCCTAAATTCACTATTTTATCAAATTCATAAAATAAATCCTTATTAAGTTTCATTAAAAATAAAAACAAAAAAGAATAATTAAAGTTTACGAAAGAAAGAAAGTGATAACTAATAGGAACATAAACTATAAATCTAAAGACTGACGAGGACGGAGAAAAACAAGTTGAATCAACATATCGAACACACCGAGAAGACTGCGATACCTCCATATATATCCGACTTGTAAAGCAAGATGAATTCTTGCTGAACAATCGAAATGTACTGGAGTTTGCCATCTTCCAAGGCCTACTCTTGACGGTATCAACGCGAATCAAATTCCAGAGTCCCACACTAACACAGATGGTGTAGTTTCCGCACATATGAATATTTTTATGAGAAAGAAATAAAAATTGAGAAAATATTGTGCATCGATATACATTTTTTGCACCTTGTAAAATTTTTTTTTTCCTCGCGTTGAATGATAAAAACTAAATAACGTACCGACAAATATAATACTGCAGCTAACAGCAAAATTTCATGTGATTTGTAATGATTTCAGACCATAAGATGATAAAACACGCCGTTATCGTTTTCATCATAATTACCACACTCATAAACAAAATGAAGAACACAAGCTTAAAAATGAAAATTAGTGCATTATCAGGAGCATATTTTGAATTAAATAAATTCAGTATGGTTTATGAGAAAACAATTCCCATAGTCTACAGCCTGAAAATTCCAAGAAGACAAAGCATGGAAACACCCGAATGGCTTGAAGAAATAAAGAAACTGCAAAGTTGCGCATCTACGGAAAATGCATGGTGTATACAGAGATTGAAAAACATGTTGAAGATCATGTAATTACAGATATTCAGCTACTTAACGAAGCGATTATTAAGGAATTTGACCGAGAACCTTCAAAAAGAATTAAACGTGGCATACAAATGCTCGGTGACTTTGACACATGGTGATGCAATGTCATGACACTTTCTGAAGGTAATGATTTTATAGAAAATGAGAAGAACCTAAAAACGCAATATGAAAAACTTCGAAAATCTGTAATAGAAAACCATGCTGAATTATTAAATGTAACAAATGATATAAAAAACATCAAAAAAATTGAATTCGAAAATTCCAAAATTTTGAAAAAAAATGTTTAAGCACTTAAAGACGCGATTCAAAATCAAAACAACGAAATAATTATTGAAGCTAGACGCGAACTCATCTTCAACACAGCTCGAACTCTTCACACTAGTTTAGTCACCGAAAATGCTAAACTCAGCCAGTTATTTCTTTCTTGCAAAAATAACCATCTTCCAGTGGCAATAATCAACGAAACAACCTTAAAAGAAGATTTGATAAAAATTAGGAAAATCGCAGAAAAATCAAATTTTACCATAGTTCTAGACAAAAAATCAATCCAATCCTACTACAGAACAAAACTAGTTAATTGTTATGTGACAGGAAACAAAATAGAAATAGAAATCAAAATTCCACTCCAGAACCTCCATGCTCAATATGAACAATACAACTTCATTCCACTAGCATTTCAAACGCATGACAATAAAATTTGCTCTTGGGATCAAGAACCTTTGATATTATCCCACAACAAAGCTGATGGATCAATACGAATCATAACTGGAACAGACATTGACCTTTGTGGCAAACATAGCTTGTTATGTTTTCTCCCACAAGACCGCACAACTAATAATAAAGGTAATTGTGCGAGGGCATTATTCAAAGGCATGAAATATGAAGAAATAATAAAGAAATGCACCTTTAAATGCGAGATAAATCATGATGAAATCGTAGTCAAATGAATTGAAATTAACCAATTTGCAATTACAAATGCTAAAAATCCATTAATATCAGTTAACACTATAACAAAAACAAGCACCAGTATAGCTATTAATGACTCATGGCCTGGAGCAACACTACTAACAGTTCCGTGTGTAGTAGAAATCCAACAATTACAGAAAGAAAACAATGCAGAAACAATCATTCCAGCAGGATTCCCATGTATAGACGAACCTGAAAAGAACATTCTCATCGAACATCATTTACTGCTAGTTTGGACAAAATATCAATTGATGGAACTTTATTTTGGCTTACATCAATCATTTAAATTTCCGAATATGTCTATTGCTTATAATAATAAATGGCATGACAACATACCCTATCTTTCACTAATAACTCCAATTCATAAGCTCGAAGAAAGACTGAAATCAGCAGAATTAAAAATCCCTGATCTAGGATACCAAGACACAATAACACGGTACACTTACTACTAATCGGTTGGTGTAGTTTATTAACACTCATAGTAGCCATATTGGTCTACGTGAATTTAAAAATAAATTGTGTTGCTACAATGCGCACAATCAAATAAATGATTTGGCATTGGGAGCAATACATCATTAATGGTCCATAAATTTAAGTCTATTCTTGTAATAAAATATAATAAGTTAACTTTAAAAAACCATAATAAATTTGATTATGCCAAATTATATCTATTAAGTCAATTTGCAAAAATAAATTTCTATGCTCAAATGGAAAATTTTATATTTTTAGGCGATGATCAATTCCGCAATGTAAACTAAGGGATATTTGTGAAAAGATAATATTGTTTTATGATTAAAATTAAAAATGTAGTAGATTATGATAGGAAACTTTCAGGAACACAAAATTTAACGAAGCAGGAGCTTCGGGCTTTCTTTCGCCCGCGGAACTTTGTTCCGTCCCATTTTTGCGGACGATTCAGTTAGTCTACAAAAACGTGTCGAACAAATTATAGACGACTATTATCATAATTCTTGGAATCATAGCTGTCTATATTTCACCTAGCTTCTCACAAATGGACACCACCAGATATGCTGACAATGAAGAGTCATCATATTTGGCGGATGTTCCATATCACGCCACCTTTTTGGTCGGCCATCTTTTGAGTGAAACAAAGAAAACGAAAGTGATGTCGTATCTTCATTTTGAAGACATGATCATTCCTAAACCTACAGTTGAGTAGAGACATTAGGGTCCATGCTAGTTGCTATGGACATTAGGTTTCATTAGTATTGAGAAATAGTAATAAGTATAATTCTAAAGTGTTTGTAATAATTGAAGTGAAATATTAATAAAAGATAATATTCAGAAATTATCTTATTTGTTGAGGTAATTTAAAAGTATTGAATTACTCTCGCAACAGAGATCAATTTCAGTAATATTTTTTGTTAGGTATTTCCTTCGGTATTATCATATATCTTGAGAATTAAGATCACAATATTCAATTCTTATTACTTCATCAGTCATAAATTATAATAATCATACGCTTCAAGAATTCCATTATGTTTTTCAAAATTGGAGTGGGAGAGTGAAAGTTAGGGGTAAGTAAGGAAAGGTGGAATCAGTAATAGTGTCAGAATGGATAGATGCCTTGTTGGAAGAAGGGTTGCATGCTATCCTACTTTAATCCTCATTTCTTCATTCCTACTACAAGTTTTTGGCTTGTAGTGTATTTTCCTTTAACTATTGCATTCAGTGCAATGGTGAGACCTGGGAAAAAGCAACAATCCTGAGTCGTAGATCACAAACATATTGGTCACTTAAATTCTTTTGCACATAATATATATATATATTTACAAGTACAACTAAGTATGTGAAATGAATTCATCTACCTTGACTTTCCATTTTGTGGCTACCTAGAGGTTAAAGATGGGTGAAATACTTTCAGAATGATAGAATATGGTGAACACACAATTTTTGACATTAGAAAGACTATGCGTAGAAAGTCAGTTTGTCAGGCAGGAGGTAGCAGGTTTTAATTTAACTTGGAGTATTTTTTATATTTTATTTTTTATTTTTCATATTTTTTTAAGATATTATTTCCATTTAAATATTATTGAAATAAAAATAAAAACATTACCAACAAGTTGGAGGTCGTCATTTCGATAGCAGTCTTATAGATTAATGTTGCATCGGAAATAAATTTAACCTTGTTATCTTGTAAACTTCATATAACAATTTTTATATGGAGGCAGCAGTATTACTCATCATATCGAGGTTATACTTCGATCAATGAAAAGCACTACTTTTGGCTTGCAAAATATCGCTATAAACATTGCCTTCCAAAACAAGTATTGTAAAAAATAATTTATGGTTCATAAATAGGTAAGTAGGTACTTCACAGTTCACATTATTCCGATGAACACAAAGCGGTACAAAATATGCAAAATTGTTTCGTCTTTAGCTCCATGTTTCGCTCATATCGGGGAAAATGATAACTTATCCACAATTAAGGAGTTGATTGATCGTCAAAAGGTTAAGGGTGGTTGGTGGGCGCCGATGCAAAAATCTCGCTTCAGCTAGCATTGAGAAAATTCTACATCGATCTGTTTCCATTTTACCGTTAAAATATATTATCTCTCTACAAATTTGAATTAATGTTCGTTTCAAGTATACTGGTATACGATATTACGAGCCTTTTCGGCTTCGAAAACCGTTTTTATTGTGTCAAGTTGGCTTGATTAAAGGAATTGACTACTGGTATGAAGTTTCAGCTCATCTTTTCGAAATACTTCGAAAAAAATTCGTAACTCTTTTATTTGGATTATCCTTTTTCTTTTTTTGATTTAACTTTGCTCTTGTTTTTGTTCTCCTTTTCTTTTCTTTTTTTTTTTACGTAACCGAACTCGCAAGTAAAAATACAAGGGGATTTTGGGGATGTATCTTGTAATTAAGAATTTAATATATTTTTCAACTATAAGTTTAATGTTTGAAATGTTATCCACTTAATTAGCGTTTGTTTTGTGTCTGATATGTTTCACAAATTAATGGATCAGAAGATGTTTCTCCATACTAAATTCGGTTTTTTAACTACAGGATCTGGAAGGCGACACACCTTTACACGATGCAATCGCCAAGAAACGAGATGACATGCTGACTTTATTGCTTGACCATAATGCGGATATAATGCTGACAAATAACAACGGATTCAACGCTCTACACCACGCTGCACTTCGTGGAAATCCCAGGTAAAATATTACGATTATCCGGTTCAATAGTGGTGTGGATTATGTTAATTTCATTCGTATTAGAAATTCTTATGCTATTTTGTTTTTTTCTTATTTGCTATTGGATGAGTTAAAAAGTTTTTTTTTTTTTTTTAAATCACCGGACTAACGTTAAGGTTTCGCTTAACAAGACGTGAACGAGTTTCTAAAAATGGAGGATAAGTTCTTTTTCTTTTCTTTTCTTTTCTTTTCTTTTCTTTCCTTTTCTTTTCTTTTCTTTTCTTTATTCTTTTCTCGCGTTTATTTCTGTCTTTTTCTTTTTACATTATTACGTATAGTATATTGCGTTTATTACAAAATTACGTCTATCAAAGTGACTTTTTTCGATGAAAAAGACCCAAAAGCCAGTAACTAGACGAAAAAGAAAAAGTTTGCTGTTGAATTTTTTTTTTTTTTACATAGCACTATAAAAATCAGCGGGAAATTCTTTTATACGGTAGCAAGTTTGTTGTTTTTGGTTGTGTATTGGAGACGAGTCAGCCATCCGTTAGAATGTTGATTCTCGCATCCTAATATTTCTGTGTAAATTTTCCTTCGATTCTGGACCAAAGTTATACTCATTTTTGCTGTAAAAATCCTTCTTATTTATATAGGATACAATCATATAAATTATTTGCCGAGGGTCTAATATTTCTTGGAACTATCAGTATTCATCTTTTGCTTAGCTTTTAGGTTATGGAAAAGTAGCTCTTACGATCTTCTTCGAACCTTTTTTTTGTCATAAATATACGTAGGTATGTATAATATAATTAGTCAATAATTTAACTGTTTTTAATGCGATTACGAGAAGGCGAATACTGAAATTAACTATTATTATTTTTAAATAATTTTTTTTTTTTTTTTTAAATTGACTTATTATGCTTAGTGCGGTATTAGCCTCCAGGGTTGGGGGTTGGTACGTTTTCCGTTTCATGACCTAAGGAAAATTTTAGCAACAATAATTCAAATTCATATATATAATAGATAGATAGATATAAGTCAATTTCTTTTTCTCATGGTACGGATCGCAAATTTTGTCCGATAATCACGAAATTTGGTACGAACATTTGTATTGAGCCAAGGACCAGACTTATTCATTTTGGTGAGGATCGGCCGGATGATACTTCTGGTTCCACCATTTTAGTTTTTATTTTGGCTATAAAATGCTCATTTCTGCACCAATAGACACGAAATTCAGAATAAGTATTTAATTTGATTCATTGTAGTACACTACTAATTTTAGCGTGGATCAGCCGGACGGTACTTCCGGTACGGCTATTTTTGTTTTTATATTGGTCATAAAATGCGGAATTTGATATAGTATACATATAATGAAAATTGAATGAGGAGTAGTGAAAACTGGCGCGAGATACTTTTGTGTTGGATGAATCAATTGTTATCAATGTTTTTTGTACAAATTATTACTTTCTCATTTTCCTGTATTGGCGGAATACCAATCTACGTTAATACCACACGTTTAGATATGATTTCCTACTACTTATATACGGAAATAAGAGAACTAGTTAAAAGGATTAAGGCTTTTTTTACGGCCTATTCTTCAATTTCATAATTATATTCAGCCTGCTAGGCGTTGAATTAAATTCTCAGTTCAGAAGAATACAGGAGAACTGTATTTTTTTTGTGACACGTTTTCATTGTAATTTGCTTTTTTTTTAAGGGTCTGTGATACTTAAATACTATTTTACGAAAATTTGTTTTCAAAAAGTGACACATTTCTTATATGATCAGAAATACGAGTATATTACTTAGATTATAGCTGCAATTGAGTAATTCACTCTACTCCAAACATAAAATGCGTTGAAAAATATCTGAAGCGATTGCGCGTGACGCATGTCTGCCGCATATGATGTAATATTTATTTTCAAAATGGGAAAAAATGAAGAAAAGGTTCGAAAGAATTTTCAATTCATTGCATATATCGTTTATCATATCCTTCTCATCGAACGACGAAGACGACGCTTGTCGACTCTCTTTCGAATTTTATACATTCACTCTAAACTGCTAATAATTTTTCATAACCTTTTTTTCTTTTTAATGTTCTATTCTTTTCCAGTCTTTTTCAATTTTTTTGTTTTCTTTCGCTTTTTCTATTCGTTTTTTACCCTAACGGTCAGAAAGGGTGGAAAAAAAACTGTGGCACTTCTTACGAAAAAGAAGAAGTTATGTGAACTTTTATCCAAATCGAATCTCGCTCTTTTTTGATGGGTATTTTCAGTACCCCTGGCTCGACGAAAGTATATAAATTGCAAGCATTATCTTTACATTAAAGTGAAAACGTAAATGGTTAACAGCTCAATTCCAGTGGTTGGAATATATATTATCAAAAAACGTAAATGGAATTACAATTTATGCATTGTACTTACGAGAAACTTCTTTTACGATTGTACTTACTGGTCTGTAGGTGAAAAAAAAAGAGGCACAGTCGATGAGTGAGAGTAAAGGGGTGAGATACGGTGCAGTTTTGTTATACTATGATAATAGCATTATTTCGATGCAATTTTATGTTTTGCTTCTCTTCACTTTGTAGTCTGTTCGTCCTTTCCCGTTAGTTCAGTCATTTTATCTCTGCCTTTATTTGTCGACCATGCTCTTCCTTATTTTTTCTCTCTTTTTTCTCGCAGAAACGTAATTTAAATTCCTCCTCACTCATTACCATGGCTATACCCTGCAAACATTTATCCGTAATCGTTATCTTGAGCAATGTATGAATAATCGTTTGCGTCATACTTCGATGTTATGTAAATTATCAACGATTGCCAATTTTCCATCGTAGTTCGTTTATGTTTCTGATACGAATCTGACCCAAAATGCTGCGGTAAAGCGAATGATAGGTTATAATGGTTCTGATCTTCACAGTCTGCTGAAAATTAGAACCTTTGAAAAACATAAAAGTCGGATACCTATCGCCTTACAAAGTCTCGTCGCCGAATTTAATCAATGTTTCAGTTTTCTAGGTGCCAGATTTCACCAAGAATTCGATTTTTAAGATTCCATTCCGCACACCCGATTCTGTATCGGGTATGAGAAATGGTATCCGGACGTTTTCCTAAATTACCATTTCAATAAATGGTCATTGTACCGAAGTCAATTTTACTGAATCCGAAATCAGTTTTACCGAATATGTTATACCTTTCGACCATACAGTACATTGACACACCGGACTAATATAACTCTATTGAAGCAGCTGTTATTCGTGCTATGACATAAAGGTTGGTAAAAAGCCAAATCAAACCAGACTCCTTGTGGTTATTAGACTAAGACAGAATTTGTTTTTCAAGGGACAAAGTACCATTTTACCACCCTTCACTGGTATGTTAATTTGACAAGTAGACAAATTAACAGTTGGTATATTGGAAAAGCGCTGAAAAATTGCAAATTATTTCATAAAAATTGGGAAATTTTTATTACCTATACTCCGTACGAATATGTTTCATTTAGTGTTGTGAGAATTTTCCAGTTTCTATGTAGCTTCTTCAATAATTGGATGAAACCCTAAAGAATTATTTGAGGATTCGAATCAATTATCAAATGTTAATTGTATAACTGGTTCATGAATTTATACTATTTTCAAATCACAAGGCAGTTAAAGATTAACGTTATTTATGGAGTCCAAATGAAATTTAACTTTCATTCGGGTCATTTCAATTGAATCGCACTTCGAGTTCAAAATTAATACAAATCTTAAATCCATATAGTAGAGTTTCATCCCAGTTTGAGTAATTCACTGACCTCTTAATTCATTCGAGGAGAAAAATATAGGTGGAATGACGCTAACGCATAAATACAAAAAAAGCATAACGGATTAACTTCAGTAGGCTAGTAATAAATGTTAAGCTTGTTTATTCAAATCGAGACGAAACCATTAAAAATAACTTCTTGCGAATTGCTAATAAGGGGCGAGAGAAAATCCACAAAAAATGTAGAAATACTCGCAAAAATGAAGGGAAAATAATAAATAAAAACGTCGGTCCTGGCCTAATAATGCATTTATCGTATATTCTGTGCGTTTCCCTCCAAGAAAAGACTACGCGTAAATTCCAACAATGATTTTGGAAAATTCATAAAACGAAACAGGTTAAATGAACCTTATGGGCGTATACAAACTGCACACACTTTTTATTTTAAGAATGTAAACTGCACACATTGTAATTTGCACACTGAGTGACAAGTAAATTTGTGTATGTAATTTGCAAACAGTGGCAATGTAATTTGCACACAGACCAAAAAGTTAATTTTTATTTGAATTTTGCACACAAATTATCAATTTTTCCAAAAAGTAGTTAAATTAAAAATTAAACATATTTTTAACTAGTCAATTTTGGTAAATTAGGTTAAATACATGACTTACCATTTTATAAATTTAGAGGGGGGGCTGTTGTCTTTTTTTTTGGACACAAGTAATAGCCACACCTTTTCTGGAAGTGTAGGCGTGTAATTTCACACTGGCTGTACTGCTGAATCAGTCCCTCAACATGAGCTTGGCATCGCGCATAGTCACTTCTTACTTGTTTTGGAATATGCAGACCCTGAATTTGTGTATAAATATCGATCTGGAATTCGGAAAGACGTTCAATAAATCCAAAAATATGAGGGTGAGCCTTATGAAAACATGAATTGAACCGGCTGTGAAATGATTCGCATGCATTTGTAGTTTGCTGTAATGAAGCAGTGTGAGAAGCCCATATACTTGGTGGAAACGTAGCATTATTTTCCACATACTGGTCCATAAAATACTCACAAAACTTATCAAGCTTCGTTGTACGAAGGTCTGTCATGAAGGCATCACTAATTTCATTTGGCTGCAGGAAATTTAATCCAAAAACATAACAAATCCATTTACCTTTGTCTGTCATCTCATTGTAGTCTTTCTACAAGCCTAAGCCTTGAACTTTCCGGTACCATGATTGCCTTAAATGGAATCAGCAACCCATAATTTGTGTGCCTGGCCAGACTTTTGAAACTGCTGAGTGTATGGCTGATTCGAAGTCTACAATTACAGTAGTAGGCGCAAGCAATTGACAAATATCTGTCAGTATATTCAAGAAGTGGGTGTACGTAGCAGCAGATTAAAATTGGGTGAAGAACTTGGGGGCATATGTAAAAGTTCCATCGACAAACAAAGTTTCCTTATGACTCAACACCTGCAGATTGGATTCACACAAAAAATTACAATATGCTCGTCGGCATCATTCACTAACATAAATGGTTCGCCTCTGCAGGTATTAATCTGCATTTGGGCAAGTACAGAGTGAACCTAATCTATGTTTCTTGGTTTCTTAAACGGCATTTCTTTTTGTCGGGAATTGTACATATTTCGTCGTACATATGCCAAATCCGTTGATGTAAAAGTAAGAGGAATATCATCCTGCAGGACAGTACGTAAAATCTTTCTCAGATGTTCGCCAATATCTTCTACAGCTTTACGCTTACATTTTTCACTAACCTCTTTTCGTTTGAGTTTTTGAATATCGACATCGTGCTCATGAACTCCTTTGCATTCTACAATCTGACCTTCTCAGACACAAACACAAGTGGTACATGGCCGCATTGAACAAAGCCAGGTTACAAATTTTATTGATGTCCTAAATTTATAAGTAAAATTTTCAAACAGTAATAATGCATTTCCACAAATACTGGGAATAAATGGTAAAGAATTCATGATAGAAAATTTCAAACACTGTATAGTTCAACTGATATAGTTAAAATGATTCTCCAGTTGAATAAAAACTTTATCATAGCCTGCATGCATACATTTCAGTTACACGTTTATTCTTGTTTTTCAATCAAAATGTAAACTGCACACACTTTTACCACTTCTTATCTTCCTTTATCTGACTGTGTGCACTTTACCTTGTGTGCAAATTATATTTTTTCAATTTTTCTATTAGGGTGTGCAGTTTACTTTCTCCCGAACCTTATATTTTACTATTTTATAATTTTTATACCCGCCTGAGTTCCTGATATTATATTGAAAAAATGTATTTCCGATCATTTAAAAATAAAATTATTTATTCAAACGATGTAAATTAGAAAATTTAAACTCTTCCTCTGCTGAAAATACCCATAAAAATTTACAACAGCATAGACTTATATTATTTTCTGCCCATCATTCACTTAGTAACAATTGCTTTAAAATATCTGTCTTGGGCGCCTCTATTATATTGTATAATCGAAGGTTATACCAATTCCATTATACCGAATCTGTTTTATCAAAAGACAAAAAATTCCAAACACTTTTTCCTGAATGTAAATTTAAAAAAAAATCTTCATTACAACCATGATGCTGAATTTCTGCGGTATTTTTCGATAATTTTAAGTAACTCTTTTTTTAATAATCATGAGTTTGCAAATCTATATCAAGATCAAGAGGATGAAACTATTTGAATACAAACGCACATGCTGCTAGCTCTGGGTTTTGTCCCAGTACTTAAAGTACCTGAAATTTTCAATCTGCTTTATTACTTTGACGACGAATTGTTTGCAATATTACAATATTTTAAAGAAACTTACGTAGGTAATAAAATGACCAGCCAAAGGCAGAAGACGAGCAGTAGCACTCCGATATCCTCCTACTCTGTAGAACCTGCGTGATGCAGCTCTGGTTGAATCTCACAAAACTAACAATAGTAAAGAGGGTTGGCACAATTGTTTTATGATTTTTATTGAAAAATTCCATCCTGATTTGTACTCTGTGATTACTGAGATTCACACCCGTATTATCAAACCTCACTTTTCAAACCCTGAAAGAAAAGTGCCACTTTCTTAAAGTGGCTATTCAAGAACGTCCCTTTTCGTTTTCTATAGAAAAATGTTACTTTAAATCGTTATAAACACCACTTAACTGCAGTGTGAAATTATAAAAGTAAAACATTGCTAAATAGACATTACAAATTCTGACCAATGAGAATGCAGCCTGTATTTTGTTTTACCATTATTATTTTTATCGCTGTGTTGAAACCTTTCAGCGGATGTGACTTATTACAATTTGAAATTTAAAGTACAAAATAAATTGAAAACCTTCGAAAGTTTCCACATTTAAAATTCAATGCCTTCAATTCATTTTATTTTCTTTTACGGTATATGTATCAATTTATGTCAATGACATATGGAGCGTTTTCTTTAGAACAAATTAACATGTTGAAGTCCTTTGATCAGTTTTGTTAAAAAATAATTGTTTTCATTTATGAGATGACTTGAATTTCAAGAGGAACTCGCATACCCCGGTTCTAGTCTGAAATATCTGAATACATCATAGATGTATGTGAAGGTAACAAGTTGGAATTATGGGAACAGAAAAGGACTGACCTGAGGTTTAAAGGTTAAAAATTCATGATAAATATTATAGCCCTCATTCTGTGATAAAAGTTTCATTTATATATTTCAGTTTTCTATGAATTAAGTCACTTTAAATTAGAAAATTCAAGTAGATAGGCTAATATTTGTTTTCATTTTTTGTTCAAGCAGGTAAACCTGTACCTATTTATTAACTAACTCGCATGTAATTTCTATGAGAACTCAACATTAAAGTGGATTTAAATTTAGAGGGGAGACAGTGAAAGGAGAGTTTTAATTCAAAGAAAGATTCGTAGAATCTGTTACATTTTTATCAGAAATTTGCCATAATTACACTGCTATTTACTGAAGAAATTCCATTTATTTTTAACAAATTAAGTAATTAGAATTCGGAGGTATCTATTTCACCAAGTTTGGACTAATGATTTTTCTTTAGGACTGTCTCAGGTTCTACGTCAGAAGTTATTGTTCATCTTAATAAACTAATTTTTATGGTCTTTGTTTAGAATCTAAATATTTAAATTAAAAATTTGGCTATCGATAATTTCTTCAATACAGATCAAAAATTGAGTAAATTGTGATTATTTTTTGAGAAAAGGTTTTCTCACCTGTCACTAGTTTCTTGACAACGTATTTGAGTTGTCAGGAAAACTGTATGCATTAAGGAGTAGTTTGTTCCGGAAAAACATTCTTACTTTAACCATTCAATCATGATCGTTTTTTTGTGAAATCAAAAATTAATTCTAATAGCGAGTCACAACAGCTATTCTATCGACTAGTATTATACAGCCAAAGATCAACTATCACCCCTCGATCACCTTTAGTGAGCTTTTACTTTTTCATCAATTGAGATAAAAAATTTGTCCTCAAAAGATGTTGATTTTCTTAAATTCTTTCATTTTTGTACCGGAATGTGATCAATCGTGTAGTCGAACTGCAACATAAAGATTTTTATTTTTCTAGGAGAATTTAGGCTTGTAGATTCACATTTATTTAAATTGACAAGATCACATGTCATCCTATTATATAGTCGAAACATGTCATAGAAGTTGTATCAATTCGACATTAATAATATTTTTGTATCACTTATAGAAGAAAGAAAAAATAAGAGAAAATGAGAAAAAAGACTAATGAACTTCATGAAAGTAAAATGAAACAATGAACAAAAGACAAAATAATGTTGCGGAAGAATTTTGAAATCATATTTTTATTTTTCATAATTACAAAATTTATGGTTTATAATGTCAAACATCTGTTGACAATTGCGAAATTAGCGCTTCACATATCGCCCTTAGCCAACATTATGTCAGTTTTATCAAAAAGTGAGCTCCTAGGATATTTTCAAATACTTTTCAAACTTTTTAAATCTTCAATTTAATGTGAAAAGTAACGTTTGAGAATACAAAATTTTGTAAAATGGGGTTAAAATTAAATGAAAAGTGCCACTTCTCAGAAAAGTGAGGTTTAAGAATACGAGTGTCAGAAAGAGCAAGCAGACTTAGAAATCATGACTACTGAAGTTAGTTTAGGTTGTCGAGTCAAAGTTGCACTAAAACAAAAATGGATGGAAGTGTAGATGCGGTTACACAGCATAGTAGAAAGATATGATGACTGCTTTTCGTCGATTTTATCCCATACAATATTATTATTTAATTTATAAAAATTTTTAACATTTATGTTTGTGAAAAAATAATAAAATTCTTTTTATCAAAATTCAAAATTCAAATTTATTATTCATAAAAATACGTTTCCGTAAAAAGTCTTTCAGTAAAATAGTTTTGGGAAAATAGGATTCGGTCAAATGGTTATTCGGTACATTTACCGTTCCATATTTTAGATTTGGTAAAATGACTGGGAATCAGTCTGATAGGAGTTTGGTATCTATTAATTCATTATGTAGAACAAAACAAATTTTTCAAGTCGCCTTTGTTGCTGAAAGTATCTTTTTTATATTTTCGGTATTACAATTTCGAACGTCTTTTCAGTTTTGCAATAATTTAGGTTTTAGGTTTTTTTATGATTTGTAAATGAAAATAGACAAACTGAGTTTTATGATTTTCACTCTGTGCAGTCCATTTAATTTTGAATATAGGCCTTTTGTTGACACAACATTTATATTTTCTCAATGTACCATCCATCAGTGCAGTATAGTGGACCATTCAGAGAGCACCCTATAAATGTATAAGACAATTTCCTGTTACCAAGGTATAGGTCGCAGTTTTTGTCTGATAGTCATGAAATATGGAACGAACGTAGAACTAAGCTAAAGACTTGATCTATTTTTATTAAAAGCTTTTATTCTATTCCCTACTGTGATTTATAAAATACATATACCAATACTGCTGCCAACCTTCCGCAACCAAATATCGTTTATTTCGCATGAAGCTAATGCCAAAATAAAAATAAAAGCTTATCTTTTAAAAACTCGTTTTTAACCTGAATTTATTTTGGTGTGAATTGGCCTGTGGGGACAATACTTGTATGAGGTAACAGGGGCTCGCACCCCTCGACGACAGTCGCTGCCCAAAGGCTGGCAATAATCGTCTTTATGATGTTAATCGAATTTACACTGGTGCGTTTGTATGTTCGTACCTGTACATACGTACAGGTAAGATACATTGCACGGGCTAAGATCAATTACCTGATAACAATCTCGGTGATGTCACGGCCTGGTACCAAACGCGCTGCGTCGTTTCTTATTACCTCAACGGAGGCAAGAAACGACGTAACGCATGACATAATTACGTACATGTACGTATGCATGTGTGTCTGTGTGCGTGTACCAAATCCTGTATATAAACTCTCAGAACTGGCTCAAAAATCGCCAGTGTTCGCCGAGGATTTGGCTCTCCCATACTTAACCGTATGAAGTGGCAGAACACGCAAATACTGTTGAAGACCTTCTAGTGTGAATATCTCTCACGACAAGGTATTCCACACGGCCTTATGGTACTTCCGGTATCAGTATTTCCTTTTCATTATGGCTATAAAATTCTTAATTTAGACCAATGGCTCCATAATTTTAAACAATTATTCATTATAATCTATTATAACTTGCTGTCAGTTTTGTGAGTATCGGCCAAATAGTACTTCCGGTAGCACTGTTTTTGTTTTTATTTTATTTTGACTGTAAAATTCCTAATTTTGGACCAGTAGGAACATAATTTGGAACAAATATTCATTATGATTTGTTCTAACATGTTGCTAATTTTGGCGTGGATTGGCTGGATGGTACTTACGGTGCAGCTATTTTGTATATTTTTTTGGCTATAAAATGCTTAATTTTTTTGATTTTGAACCGATAACTAGGAACTTTTCAAAAAATATTAACTATAATTTATTGGATCATGTTAATAATTCTGATGCAGATGAGCTGGAAGGTACTTCCAAAAAATTTGTTTTTGTTTCGATTTTGAGAGACTTAATTGTTTTTAACTGCGTAATTTTAGGTCAATAATTACAAAATTGTAATCGTCGCAATTATGATCTATTAGTAACTTTTCAGTATCTAATTTTCTACTTTTTGAAAACCTACTTTTTCTAACGGAGCTGCTGCTTCATTGCAGTTTTTTTTTTTTAAATACTGTTGGTGGTTCTCCATGAATAATATTGTGTATCGATTTATTCGAGGTAATGGATGCATGGTATTATGGTAATCCTTCACAAAGAAACAAAATAAATTTTTAATAAACATAGTTGCTTCGCATTTTCGCTTAATATGATGCCGCAGTGCTTTATTGATGGCTAGAAGATTATGAAATAATTTGATGCGAATTATATCCATTCGTAAATGACAGTTGTTTTACAAAAACGTGATTCACACAATTCTGCGATAAATTTTCTCCAAATACTCCTATTTTAAAAGATGTCATGATTAAGAAAACTCTTGTTGAAAATAGTGCCAAGAAAATTAAACAAAAAGAAACTTTAACACAGCAGCAGCTCCATTAGAAAAAGTAGGTTTTCGATAAATGTAAAATTAGGTAGTCATTAAAAAATTGTTGATAGATCGTAAGAAATATTTGTTCCGAATTACGTTTCTATTGGTCCAAAATTAGGCATTTTATAGGCGAAATAAAAACGAAGATAGTTTTATCTGAAGTACCATGCGATCGATCCATACCAAAATTTATAGCAAGTTTTAATATTCGTTACAAATTCCATAGCTTTTGGTCGAAAATTAAAAATTTTATTGCCAAAAAAAAACAACGAAAATAACGGTATTGGATATACCATTTGGCGATCCACAACAAAATTTATAGCAAGTTATGATATATCATAGTGAAAATTTGTTTCAAATTTCGTAGCTATTGGTCGAAAATTAAAAATTTAGTACCCAAAACAAAAACGAAAATAGCTACACAGGAAGTACCGTGCGGCCTATCGGTAACAAAATCAATAGGTTAGGTCTTTGGCTAATACTAATGTTCTTTCCAAACTTCGTGATTATCGAATAAAAACTGTGACCTGTACCGTGGTAACAAGAAATTCGCTAAATATATATGAAATTGAGTTACTAGTGTCAAAATACTCCTTCAGATATGAAATGAAAAATGTACCTACCCCCATCTCCAGACCGCTCCTCTATTACATCATTAAGATTAATAAGAAGATTTTCAATGAAAAACCTGCTTCAAAATATTTGAGGTCGGCGAAATTGTCCATGGGAGAAGAAAACGAAATTCACTTTCTATAAGGACAGTGTGCCTATTGTTCTTCACAAAAAGTATTTTCATCTCGGGTCAGTTAAGAAAACACCTACTGGCTAAGTCATTTTTTAGAAGTGAAACTTATTTTTTCATTGAAAGAAACTTCTCCTCTATTCGATTTTATTTTATTTTTTTAGTTTTCGCTCATTCTGGTTTATTAAAAGAGAAATATTGAATCTTGTTTTTAAGTAGGTTTTTTTCTTTAGAAAGTTTACTTATTACACTTGGTGCGGTATTAGCTCCCAGGGTTGGGGGTGGGTACTATTTTCGTTTCATGACTCACGGAAAATTTTGGCACCAATAACTCAAATTCATATATACATATAGATATAGATAGACAGATAGATAGATAGATAGATAGATAGATAGGCAGATAGGCAGATAGGAAAATAGATAGATAGGCAAATAGGCAGATAGGAAGATAGGCAGATAGGCAGATAAGCAGATAGACAGATAGACAGATAGGTAGATAGGCAGGCAGACCAACAGACAGACATACATACAGAGAGAAAGAAAGATAGATAAATCGCAATGTTTGTCCAATAATCAAAAAAGTTGGTATGAACATTTGTACTAAGCCAAGGACCAGATCGATTGATTATGATGCGGATTGACCATAGGGTACTTCCAGTACTACCATTTTTAAGTAGACTTTCTTTAGAAAATCTACTTATTACGCTTGGTGCGGTATTCAGCTCTGGGTTGGAAATGGGTACTTTTCATTTCATGACCTTAGGAACATTTTGGAACCAATAACTCAAATTCATATATGTGTATGTCTACAGAATGAGTCAGATTTTGGTGCATCATAGGGAAGTACCATCAGGTGCATTGAAATTTGACTCACCCCTCTTCACTGTATATATTTGAGTCATTATTTTGTGCACTACATTAAGCAAGAGAAAACCTGCAATCTTTGTTCAGATAATCGCTGAGAGGTAAGAACAGAAACTTTTTGACTTGTTTATTGTTAATTGGAGCGCAGTTCATATGTGTACAGTGAAAGATTATGTCTTATTCAGCTGAAGAGAAAATATGGTAAGTGAAAAAAAGTTTTGTCAGCCACACTTATCGTAAGGTGAGCACATTATTCCATGAAGCTTTTCCTGATCATCCTGTACCATACCATACCACCATCTTATAAACTGTGTAACAGTTTGAGAGAGCTGGAAGTCTTAATCCTCTAAGAAAGCAGGCGTATCAGCATTGAAAAGATAGAACAACGGATCTGGTTGTGGCTGCAGTCAATGCAAATTCATCAGCTAGTACAAGAATCAGTGCTAATAAAATGGATGTCACAATTTATAGTCCTTTGAAAACTGAAAAAAAGTTGTTATAAGAACTACAGAATACATGTGCATCAGGAGTTTTGCCCTTAAGATTGGGCAAATTGGCTGACATTTTGTTCAATTGCATTTGATCTGGCAAATGAAGACCCAGACTTTCTGTCAAGAATAATTTTTACTGATGTAAGTACATTTACTTTACACAATTCACCTAACTCTCAGGATGTCCAAATTTGGACCAGGACTAATCCCAGAAGTGTTTACACAGGTCAAACCCAATATCCCCAGAAAGTGAATGTGTGGGCTGGAATTTTAGGTCAACATATCATTGGACCAATTTTTATTGATGGTTCGCTTACAGAAATGAAGTGCTTGGACTTGTTGCAAGGCCCTATTGTGGAGAAAATTTGTGAAATAGCTGGTGGAGGAGACCATTGGTACCAGCATGATGGGTGTCCTGCCCATATGTACGGAGAGGCTGTTGCATTCCTTCAAGATTCTTTTGGGGAATGAATAATTGGATCAAATGAGGAACCATTGGCTTGGCCAGCGTGCTCTCCTAACTTAAATCCATGTGATTTTTTTCTGTGGAGCAATATTTCTACAACAGTTTACAATAGGTCCAATCTATACAACAATGATGAAGATTTATGGGAAGTTATTCAGATTTACTTTGATTGTATCACCCACCAAAAGCTGAGAAATGTGACATCAAATTTTTTTAATAGATTGAATTATTATATCCATGCCAGTGGGAGCCTGTTTTAACATTTCCTGTGATTTATTTTCATATTTTGTTATTTTTTATTGCAGTTAGCATTATTTTGTTATTTAAGAATCATTACATTTGGTATTTATTTGTTTGAATACAATTTATTTGCTGGTGCACTGAATAATGACTCAACCTTATACAGTGAAGAGATGTGAATCAAATGTTGACGCACCTAATGCGATTTCCCTATGGTGCGCCAAAATCTGATTCACCCTGTGTAAGTCCATTTCTTGTTCCAACGATACAGGTTGCAATTTTTGTCTGATAAACACAAAATTTGGTACAAATATTTATGCTAAGCCAAGGACCTGGTACGGATCAGCCAGATGGTACTTCCAGTACCACCATTTTTGTTTTTATTGTGGCTATAAACTTAACAGTTTTGCGCCAATAGCCGCGAAATTCGAAATAAATATTTATTTAAATTCTTTATAGTACGATACAAATATTGGCACAGATTGGCCTAATAGTACTTCTGGCACCATCATTTTTGTTTTTACTTTGGCAATAAAATTCTCAATTTTGCACTAATAGTCCCAAAATTTGGAATAAATATTTATTTTAATTCACTTCTTTGCTATTAAGTTTTGTGGGAATTGGCAGGATGGTACTTCTGGTATCGCTATTTTTGTTTTTATATCAGTCACAAAATGCCCAATTTTGAAACAATATGTAAGAAATTTTAAAACAATATTTATTATAATTTATTGTAGCATCCTACCAATTTTGTTGCGGTTTACAAGACTATACTTCCCGCAAACCTTTTTTCCTCTTTTTTTCTTTTCTAATTTTTATGAACTTTCCTTTCTATAAAAATTATCCACTTATTCATGTTTTCTTCTTTTTTTCTTTTTTTTTTCATATCTTTATTGTATTTATTTGGTTTTATTTGAAATTATATGATTATTTACCATATGTGGAATACCTTGTCTTAAAAAGAATATTTTCATCAGAAGGTAATCAACAGATTATTCCGCGTTCTGCCACTTCATTTGCACACACATATAGGTAAGTCGAAACCTGGATGAACACTGGCAATTTTAGAACCAGTTTGGATGGTTTATATAGGGGCTTATTTATATGTACACATTCATACGTTCATCCATGTAAGGTTTGGTTTGTCATTTCTTGTATAGATAAGAAATGGCAGACCAGTTTGTGTATCAAATCATGACATAACTGTAATTGTCTGATTGGTCATAGTTTGGTACTCATACATTACTCGCATGTATGTACAAGTAATTACAATGGGATGTAACTTGTGCATTAGTTTTACATCATAGAGACAAATATTTTCCAGCCTTTCAGCAATAACTGTTGGAGGTCCAAGCCCCTTCATCTCATATAAGTCATGTCCCCACAGCAACTCCCTCACAGTTTTTATGCCGCAAAAATGATGAAAATCCACAGGATTGGGAGACTTAGAAGTCTAGAGCATTTTTGGTCAGCCTCCCACTTTACCAGCACACTGCCTACAACAGCCAGGCTCTGTAGTTGGCACAGCTGTTTTTTTGCCTCTGCCATTTTGGCCTATACTTGTCTGTGGCATAATGATAAAATTGGGAGTGTGGTGGGCGAGGAATCTTGAACTCTGGTTTCCCCAGCAAAGGGGAGTTTGAATTCTTCTGTGTTGAGAAAATTGGAGTCAAGGTAGGAGAAGGTCTCACCGGTGAAAATGAGGTTCTTGTTGTTCCTTGATATCTTGCTGACAGGGTTCTGGCTTTGGGGTTGCCAATGTCAGGGATCTCATTTCAAGGGATTTTTGCGGTGAGACGATAGGTGGAAGTGGAGATGACATAATTCCCAGGATTTTGTTGACTGGATGTGTCATATCCATAAGTAACTCCTCCTTCATCTGAGCCAGTTTTTAACTTTATTTGAGAAGTTGCTGAGCATTTAATTTCTCAACAGCTTTTTGTTCATTCAAGGTCTTGGTTGAGTCGATGGGTTTGTTAATAGTAGGTCACAACATTTTTAGACGAGTGATATTGACGAGAAAAGAACGTATTTAAAATATTTACACAAGATTACACAGGACATTATTTGATAGAAAATTAAACTCTTAAGTTGTGACAGTAGAACAGCGAATGATTTTGTTGCGATATTTTAGTTGATCTCAGTTTCAATATGTCAATTTTAGTTTGTTTGTATAAACTTTTACCTACGTTGATGGTAAGGCTGGGAGTGTGTATGCACTTTATAACAGCTCTTACATTCTTCTTGTGGTCCTGCTCACCACCTAAGCAAATGCAAATTTCATCCGAGTATGTATAAGCAAACAAAAATTCCCAAACAACCCACTGATAAATCTTTATAAAGTTTGTGTTGAGTTGGGAAGTCCAAATGGAATTTGAACGTATTCAAATAGACCAAAAAGGTTTATAACTGCTGTCATTAGTATGTCCAGTTCAGCCATAGATAAGTCAGATGCATAAGAATTGATGATTGAGTGACTCTAGGATAGTCAGACAGAATCTATAGTAGTTGTTTGTCAATTTTTGTACAGCTGGATATATTTGTATGCAGTCTATAATCTAGTGTTATGCCATCGACACAAAGTTTTGTTTCACTAACGATCAATTTGCCATTTTTAAGGTTAATGATCAGACCAAAATTTGCAAGGAAATTTGCATCCAGGATAGGGTTTTGTACATCTACAACTGTGAAGGACCACGTCATGTCTTTTCTAAGTTCGATGTTGACTTTGCTAGTCTTGAGCTTGTAAGCTGGAAGGTTTTGACTATTCACAGTACGAAGATAGTATTTCAGAGGATTTACTTTTGGGTTTTTATCAACTGGCAGTATACTCAGATCTGCAACTGAGTCTATTAAGTATTCTCCCCTGTTTGTCCTATCCTTCAAGAACAGGCAGCATTAGTATTTTTCTGAGGGGTATTTGCCAAATAGACAGCCCCTTTGTTTTACTTTGACACATCCTGTTTTTTATAGGATTTGCCCCACCATTTACAATGTTTGTTCCATTTGATGGTGTCTGTACCAAACCTGTTGTGCTGGGAGAAGATGTTCTAGGGGTACTTGAACTCTGATCCCTTTTCTGATTGTTAGGTTTACAGTTTTTGGACCTGGATTGTCTATTATTTTCACTACTGTTTTTTCTTTTCGAGCATTGTCACCACTTGCCATTTTGTTTATTGGAGTTTTGGCTTTTATTTCTCTTCTGGACTACTGTGGTCAGCTGAGCTATCTGGGTTCAAAGCTGAGCAATTTTCCCAGTCTCTTTAGTTACTGCGCTCACAGAGGGCTTTGACCTTGTGTACTTGAGTACATTATTAGTGCTTTTGGCAAAGAAGTCCAAGTCCATCGAAGTATTAATTGTGGTAGATTCCACAGCTGGCAGACATTTTGTGGTATTTGCTTGCAGAACTGATTTCCTATTATGGAAGGGGCTACAATATTATCTGCCTTTTTCCGCAACTTGGCTATGAAAATCAAGGGTTTATCGTTCCCATTCTTCATACCACCCATGAAGTCATCAATAATCTGATTCTTTGTGTTTCCAAATACATATTTTATGGCATTCCATAACATTTGGAATGTGTCAAATAATCTGTGGTGGCATGCCGGTACCTATGTGGAGATATTGCTGGTTCTGCTGTATGTTCTCTGTCTTGAACCTGCCATCTAAGAGAGTTAACAACAAATCTACCTCATTAGGCAGAAATTCTAGGATCTCAACCTTTCATTTGTAGAAGTTAAGGTTCTGTCCTGGCTGACTTTACAGAAGCTGCAAGATGTGCACTAGAACCTCAGGTGTCAGTTGTGGCTGTCCACTTCTTCCTACTGATGTAGATATCACTGGATTTGTTTTATGAACTTCCACTCTTGTAGTGGTAGGAAGCATCTTAGTTTTCTGCTGACTGAGTTATTCCACAGGTACTTCAGTTTGTGCTTCCTCACCTTGTGAAAACACAATTTCCTGTTTTTGTGGGTTGGGTGTTTTTAGGTCAGAACTTTGGTTTATTTTCACTGCTAATTTGTATTAGTTAATTGCAGCTCTCAGATGTATGAACTCTGGATGTTGAGTCACACTTACCAACTCTAAAATGTCTTCAGATTGTCTATTCAAAGTTGGAGGGGTTGGTGGATGAGTCCAACCTTCTTCTTCCAGGTCTACTGTCTTTTTCCTCCTAGGCTATATTTATTTGGAAGGGTGGTTTAAATTCCCACTTCAGCAGACTCTGTTTCGACAACTGCTAGTGTTTAATCATGCAAAAAAAATTTTTGTATTTGTCAAGCAAGCAAAAATCTCACCAGCACACTGCACCAATTTTTGAGAAAGCACACCACGCCTCTAAACACTCACTATGTGGCCAAAAAATCATGTTGGGGTCACCACTGTGGAATACCCCATTGTGAAAAGAATATTTTCGTGAGAAGGTGATCAACAGATTATTGCGTGTTCTGCCACTTTACATGTACACGCATATGGGTTAGCCAAAACCTGAGCAAACACTGGTGATTTTAGAGTCAGTTTGAATGGTCTATACAGGGGCTTATTTACACATAAACACACACATGTTGATTATGTACATCTGTGTAAGGGTTGGTTTGTCATTTCTTGTATAGAGAAGAAATGGCGGACCAGTTTGTGTACCAAATTGTGACATCATCATAATTGTCTGATTAGTCAAGGTTTGGTACTCCTACATTAATTGCATGTATGTACAAATAATTATGATCAAATGTAATTTGTGCATTAGTTTTACATCATAGATATGAATATTTGCCAGCCTTTCAGCAGCGACTGTCATTGGGGGTCCAAGCACCTTCACCTCATACGAGTAACATCCCCATGCCATACTTTATCATCATAATTAATTTTTCATTTCGATAGATAATGCTTTCAATGGCATAGTGTTGGGTGATGTTTGAAATCAAACCCCCCCAAATCCCCCAAAATTTTTTTATTGATTTAAACAGTCAGAATCAATACATACTGGTGGAAATTTTTGGCTATAGAGCATCAGAAAAATTTGATTTTCATAACATCAGTAAATATATATATATACGTCTTTTACCTGGCAATGTCACTTTGTTCATTTTTGGCTCAAGAATTAGGGTAAAATTGGCTTCTTATTCTTATTGTATCAGTCAGCTGAACATGATAAGTATGTTTGTGTCATTACTGTCATTCAGTCTTTCTCTTTTTCTTCCCATAAATGTGTAAATTGTGAAGTTCGAAGTAGAAAGATTGTGTTTTGGCTTACCTTCTTTTTATTGTGTCGTACTGTAACGGTATAGTTGTTACAAATAAACACAATAGTAGTTTAAGAGTATATTATTATAAAAAGGTGAACAACGTAAGAGTTAATAAATGAAGTAAGATTAAGTTAATGAATGAATGAATGAATAATAATAATAATATACAGAACATTAAACTATTTATAAGGGTGAAGTTCAAGTGATTTGAATTGGGTGTTGTGGGAGATATGAATATGATTGGTTGTTTGAGGAAAATGTATTTTAGGTAAAACCAATGAAATTAAAAGGAAATGACAAAAAGTAGGAGTGTTTAAGAAATTAATAAAAATTGGAATTATTGCAAGGTATCGAAATATATTTGTAGAAAAGATGACATCATGGAATATAGACGAAAACAGTTTATGGTGTACCGGAGGTGATGTCATCAGACAAGTCAAGACTTGAAAGACAAGTTTGAACTAGTCTTAAATGACGTGAATGAAAGGAAGTGTAAGTAGATGGAAATATGAAGAATAATGTGGGAAAATACGAATTAATAAAGTACGAGAATATTTTGAAATAATATGTATGAAAATATCATTACATAAATATCGGGGTAGTTTGAAATTCAAAGTTGGAAAGTTTGAATTTGTGGAAAAATTAAATGAAATGAAAGGAAATTGGAAAGAAAAAAAAATTTTTTTTTTATTTTAGGATGGATGGTATTAGTAGGAATAAGTTTTAAGAATAGATATGTATTTGGGGTGGTTTGAATTTTAAACTTTGAGAAAATTTAAAATTGGATAAAGAGTTTATGAATGGATAAGTATTGGGGGTGGTTTGAATTTTAAAGTTTGGAAAATTTTAAAATTAGAGAAATATAGGAAGATAATTTATTGGATAATTGGATCTTTTTTAGGAAAATAAAGAACATAGTACTTCCATATTATCATCGATTGAAAAATCTACGACTGACATTCTGTCTCTGAGAGTTACATGACAGAAGGATAATACTTAGGTATATGTTTTTAGGAAAAAACATACATAGAAAATATATGGATTTGTTACGATAAATAATTTAACAATAATAAAATATTCACAATCATGGTGATATAAAATTCATAATAATCCTTGATATATAAAATTTCATAATATTCATTGATATATAATATAATAATAATTGACATAATAAATTTGATTAATAAAAAACATTCATATATATTAAATTAAACACATTCAGAAATTTCATCAGATAATTCATTAACATTTTCAATAGAATTATTTTTTTCAATAGGTTTTGTTAATTCATTTAATAGTTGTTTGACATGTCGGCTTTCAAGTGGTTTTTTAATTTTGATAGTTAAAAAAAATATAATGATACAAATAATAAGAGTAATAATAAATAACCATACGAGGATAATAATATTTATAATAGAAATTGAATTGTTTTCTCCAAATTTATGGATTTTAATTTTGATATTATCGAGTTTTTCTTTAATATCTTGAGTTGATGACATGGGAGAGAAGTTTGGAACAAAATTAGTCCAATTTGGATTGTAAGCATGAATGCTTGGAAGTGAAATAGTTTTTTTGATATCAGAATCAATATTTACATTGTAATTGGTCCATAGTAAGGGTAAGTGATGTTCGATGAGAACGTCATCGGACATATTTCGAGGGCAAGGAAATCCTATAGGGATGATGGTTTCAGAAAAACCATCATGTTCAGTATTGATGATCTGAACATGACATGGTACTGTTAAAAGAACAGTTCCAGGGAAGGATGTATTCGCAGAGATATCGAATGATTTTTTGGAAATAGTGTCGAAAGCACTAAGATTTTCTGGGTTAGTAACTGCAAATCTGTTTTCTGAAAATTGGTATACAAGGGTTTTTCCATGGTTTGTTTCACAACGGAATGCACATGATTTGATGAGTTCATCAAAAGGTTTTTTTAGGAATAGAGTTTTAGCACAAGATGAAACTTTATCTGATCCTCAATTATCGGGTAGAAAACATAAAGGTTTTTCAGGATTACAATAATGTAAGTCAGTTCCTGTTATGTAACGTACTAAGTCATCATCAGAGTTATGAATGATAATTGAAGGTTCTTGATCCCAAGTGCAAAGTTGATTGTTGTGAGATTTGAATGTTAAAGGAATGAATTTATAGATAGAGAATTGAGAGTTTATTTGTTTGACAGGAATTTTGAGTTTGATTTCTAGGTTATCGCCATATAAGTTGCAATTTATTAGGTCTAAGTGGTAATAGTTAAGATAGTCATATTGAGGGATAGTTAATTCAAGATTGTTTTTCAACAATAATGGGGTTAGTTTTGAAAGATCTTCTTTGAGTGTATTTATAGATACAATGCTTGAGGGGAGGTTGTGTTCTTTACAAGTGTTTAGAACATATTGAATATTCATAGAGTGAATAAGATAAGCATCATAATATGTTCGAATAGAATTGTCAAAGTTCAAAATTTCTCCGACAATAAGAGCTTCATTAGAATATTTTTTAAGAGTTTCGTCTAAAGCGATTTTAGCTTGAAAGAAATCATCATAGAAATTTTGGAAATTTGGGAAAATGATTTGAAATTTTTGGTGACATTTAATAATGATGAATGATCAGAAATGACAGTTTCTTTTAAAACGTCGTATTGGTCTTTGAGGGATAGTTCATTTTCCATGATGGATTGTCCATCTCTATACGTGAGTACACAACAGCAAATGGATAGAAGATCTCCGAAAAAGTCTCTGACTTTATCAATTGCAGTGTCACGTTTACTGCGAAGGGGATGTGGTTTTGGAGCAAAATCTTGAATTAGGGCAAGATTATTTTTTATAAGCGATTTGAAAAGTTTTTTGTAATGTATGTTGATTCGGTGAAATCTGCATTTAATTTCGTCCCAGTTACAATTGTCATTGTAGTTGGTATATATATTAGATCTAATGAAATCTGCTGAATCAGTCAGATTAAGTTTAATGGTATATAGGATGGGAATTGTCTGTTGATAGACACAAATTCGATCATATTCTTCGAAATAGGCTCCTGTCGAAGCTGTTACAATTGGAGTTTCGGATTTATGAAAATGTTTCAATTTTACGGTGATCGTAATATGAGACGTTGCTATGATGAGCATAAAAATGATAGTTGTCCATCTGTAACATAGATAAATTGCAATGTATGATAATTTTGACAAAAATGTTTTTTGAATAAAGAGTACGGGAATATGAAATATGATATTTCGTTAATGAAGTTCGTGAGAACAAAAATGAAAAATTGGTGTGAAAATTAAGAAAATTTGTTTCCCAGAGTGGTGTCATATTTTGGAAGTATGAGAATTAAGGAAAAAGATGGTCAATAAATATGTGTAAAATCTAAAGAAATTTTAGTTCATCTTTAGAATTTGGTCGTGTTTGGTTAATTGTATTCGAGTTGTCGAAAGTCGTTGCTAATACGTACTTTGTTTTTATATTATATCCACATGTCTGAAATTGTTTCATAAGCTTTTAAACATTTCGTTCACAAAAACACTAATTTCAAAAACGGTTTTCGGTATTAATTGTAAAAGTTATTTCGTCGGATTTGTTTATTTTCGTTGGTTCGTAAAAGTATTTTTCGAAAATATTTCGGGTTTTTTGTTATTTTATCGTTGGTAAGTATGTCGTCGCGTAAATTTAATAATCAGATCGAAAAAGTAAATTTTCTGTCGGTCGTGAGGAAAATGGAAAATAGTCATCATTCCAGACAAATGGATGATATTCGAAGATCATTTAAGAAAATGAGGGTTACAAAGAGGGAAAATGCTGTTAGGAAACCTAATTGTGCTGAATATTCACGGAATTGGGAGGGAGATGTTAAAAGATTCGTAAAATTACGTGGTTTGGGGGTATGTTTGGATGGTCGAATATTTCCTTGGGGTGGTACAGCACTTGCAGATGAATCGGTGACATTCGATGAATTAACCCTTGACCTAATTTCGGCATGGGTTGGTTGTCGATGTTACAGGCGATCTATTGCAATCGTTCATCGGCAAATATGGACATTGGTCCAATATTTGACAAGTGGGAACCAGAGAAATTGGCAAGATGGTATTCGTTGTCGATGGGGTTGGTATGATCATATGAACTTCCAATCCAGAGGATGGCAACATACCAGCGATCTTATAATATGCTATAAATCAGCTAGTTTCGTAAAGGGTCTGTTGTCATCCATGAGCAATTATATCCCTGATGGCTACAAATTAACGGTCGGTATGTCGTATATGACTACAAATGCAAATGAGGTTAAATACGAGCATGCAATACCATTATCATTTATGGTAGGGTTATTAGCATCATTGCTGATGATACAGCATGAAACAAACAAAGCTGTTGAGTGCAGGTTTCTCCATATGAGATCAATCGACGTAGTGCAGATGAGCTCAATGGGGAAATTTGGTCGATTCAAGAAATTCATTAAAGAACGTTGGGGTTCTCATGTTAACATAACAGTCAAAAATGAGACAACGATTCTTTTCAGAAGAGTTTTGAGACCTGAGTTAAGGGTAGCACTTGCTAACATGCGGAATTGGGTGATTACAAGTTACATGGATAAACGTTATCCTTACGTCTTTCGTAATGGTGTCAAACTTCTTGACAAGATTGATGCATTACAACTTAGAGATTTGGATACTGTTCCTTCAGTTTTGAAGCAAACTGAGGAGAAGGGTATTCAAGTGGATTTAGATAAGGACAAAAAGGAAATTGTTGGTTCATCAGAACAATTCATAGTTAAGACCATGGTTCCGTATGGTCCTCCAGAGCCAAAATGTGTATGGAATCACTCTCAGAAGGAGGGTAAGTCCACAACATTCAGCCAAAAGTTGGAGAAACATGAGGATGTTTCCAACACGGGAATACACAGAGCTGTGACACCTGAAAATCCTCCTTCATCTCCGAAAAGATGCGAAGAATGTGCCAAGGATGATGATTTGTTGGATAAGGGGATGTTGGATTTTATAAAACAAGAAATTGAGGAGCGGTTCAACATGGTGACACGTCCAGCTATAAATTTTTACAACAGCGCGGGTGAAGGTGGTGTGAAAAATCTACCATCACTACAGAGAGGAGCTATATTCCGTTTCGGGTCAAGTTCAGACAAGAATACAGCGGGAACATCGGATTTTGGTCAAATAATAGAAGTGTCGAGTGTTCAACAACGAGGGAGAAATCATGGAAGAGATCCTAGGGCGGCAGCATCCATCAGACCTCCGATGGCCAAACGGGGTCGAGTAGCTACACCAGCTTGGAATTTCCAAGTGGATGTATCTTTAACAGGTGGTGGAATATAGGTTTCATTGTTCTTATGTGTACGTTGTATATAGGGTATTAAACGTCTTATATGAACATTTTCTTCATGAATTGAATTTTCCTTGTCATTTTCATTACAAATTTGGATGATGTAATTAAGATCTGAGTTTTTTCGTATTATTCTGAAAGGTCCACGAAATTTCATCTTGTTTTTCACAACGTTTTTGTTTTGACGTAATAAAACAAGGTCATTAGACACGAAGTCTTTCACAACTTTATTTTTATTGTAGTAGTGTGCATTTTTTTCTGCAGCAATACGTTTTAGTTGAGGTTGTTGATCTTTTGTTTCATCGAGGTTCTTTAGAATTAATTTGCGATGTATCAGTGTTTTTTGCGTTGGTATGTTGTATTTGTCTTCAACAGGTGTACGAGGTTGATAACCATTTAGAAAGAAAAATGGTGACGTGTTGTTTAAGTAGTTAATGGGTGAAATATTATACGCAAATACTACGTTAAATAGAGTATCGATCCATTCTTCTTCATTCTTAGGATTGTACTTTGATAAGCATTTTTTAATAATGCCGTTAGTTCGTTCAACGAGTCCTTAAGTTTGCGGACTATATGTCGATGAGTGTTTGATTTTAATAAATTTTTCTTCACAAAATTTATGAACGAGATCATTTTTAAAGTGTGTTTCATTATCACACGTAATAATTTTTGGTGGTCCATATGTTGTAATAATTTTTTTGAGAAATTTTACAACACTTTGAGCATTTGGATGTTTAACTGGTTCAACAATACAGAAATTCGTACATTTTTCAACTCCGACAATTACATATTGATGTTTATAATTGTTATCAAATTTACCAATAAAATCAATTTCAATATGTTTGAAGGGGTCGAAATTGTCTACGGGTATAGGTTTCATAAGACCTATTTCTTTTGGTTTTCTTTGTTGCATTTGGCATTGATGACATGAGTTTATATATTCGTTGACTTTTTGAGTTAAATTAGGAATGTAGAATTTTAATTTTATTTTTTATTGAGTTTTTTTGCGTCCGAAATGTCCTTTGTGAAGGGGATCATCATGCATTGCTTTCAATACATCTGGAATTAAAGCTTTAGGGATGACAGGTACTGCAAAATATTCGTTTGTTTTGCTGTTAATTTTTTTATAGATAATGTCATCTTCTCCTAAAAAATATTTGTAAGCATGACGTTCTATTTGTTTGACTAAAGGACGATCTTCGATGAAATCTTTAACGATAAATTTATAAACTTGTCCCCAATAATCGTCTATCTGTTGATGATCTGCTAAGGTTTCAACAGGTATATCTTTTTTATACGATAGTGTTTTTATTGGTTCTTCATTTATATGAAATTTAGGGATTTCATTTTCTTTGATTCCATTTTTATCTTTTTTTGTGATCGGGTCAAAATTATGATCTGAGGTTAATTTAATATTTTCTTCTTTGTAATGTTCATTTTTTTGAAGTTCTTTTTCTTGTTCAGCTTTTCTTGTTGCTGATCTTGTAACAACATTAACAGATTGTTTTGGTTTTGTTATGAATTGTCCATTTTCAAAACGTATGAAGTCTTTGTCTTCTTTGAAAGGTCTTGAAAGAAAATCTGCCATGACATTTTCTTTTCCTGTGATATGTTTTATATCGAAAGTAAATTCACTTAGTTTTGATACTAATCTGGCTAATCTTGGTGATGGAGTTTTGAATCTGTGTTGATAAGTTAAAGGTTGATGGTCTGTATAAATAATAAAATCAGTTCCTAGTAGGAAGTCTCTGAAATGTTGACCTGCTTTTGTGATGGCAAGCATTTCAAGGTCAAAGGGGCATAGATGTTGTTGATTTTTGTTCAATTTTTCAGAAAAATATCCAATAGTATATTTTTTGTTTCTGTCGGGATCAATTTGATGACAAACAGCTCCAAGGGCGTCTTTGGATGCGTCAACTACAATAAAAGTTGAAGCTTCGGGATTGTTAATTTGTAATACAGATTCTGAAAGAAGTATTTTTTTCATGTTGTCGAAACATTCTTGGTGTTCAGGTAACCATATAATTTTTTCATTTGATCTTGAATCTTTTCCTTCGAAGATTTTCATGCGACATAACATTTTTTTTGGTAAAATTGGGTATCATTTTGCGATTATATCCAGCCATGCCAATGAATCTTCTTACTTCTTTTAAAGTTTTGGGTGGTTTCATATCACAAATAGCTTCTATACTTTTTGATAGAGGTTCTAATTTGCCATGACCAATTTTATGTCCTAAAAGTTCTATTGAATCTTGCATAAAGAAACTTTTCTTTGTTTTGACTCGAAAATTATATTTTTTGAGTCTTTTTAGAATTTCGATTGTGTTTGAGACACATTCTTGGAATGTTTCTCCAAAAACACAGATATCATCTATGTAGACAATAACTTTTTTCCAAAGAATGTCATGAAAAATGTTAACCATAGCTTTTTGGAAAACTGAAGGACTAAGACTGAGTCCTTGAGGCATGCTGTTGAAAACATAGCCAACTCCTTCAATGTTTATTCCTTTAATAGGTTTTGATTCTTCGTCGAGAGGTAATTGGAAATATCCTGGGTTGAGATCTATGATCGAAAAATATTTTTTCGTTCGTAGGTGTGGCCATATAGAGTCTATACGTGGTACTCTAGTTCTGTCTTTTTTGATTTTGCCATTTACAGCTCTATAATCGACTAATGGTCTGAATGAACCATCAGGTTTCTTTTTAAGAAACATGGGTGATTTGTATGTTGAAGGTTGTCTTTTTAATACTCCAGCAATTTCTTTCTTTGTAAGCCATTTTGTAATTTCTTCGTACAACTTTGTCTTTAAGATGAATATGGACAGGTTCTACTTTGGCTAATGATAGGTTTTTTGTGGAGTGTGTAAAGATATCGATGTAATCCTTCATTTTGTCGATGACAAGTAGTCTTTGTTTTGGAGTTAGTTTGTTTGATATTTTAATTTCAGTTCCTTCTGGATCACAAAATTTTGTTTGAGTAACAAGAATATTTTTATTATGTTCAGATTTTATTTCATCTTTATAACATAATGTTCCTAAAATTTGATTCTTTCGTATTCTTTTTGTATTTGTGTTAGGATTATGAATTTTTAAAATATTATTCTGGACATAAATCTCTAAATTTGTTTTTTCAACAAATTTGTTATTGATCCTAAGTTTTGTAAAAGGTGGTAATGTTTGTAGTGAGATTGTTTCTTGAGGTTGAATTAGGTATTCTTCATTTGAACGAATGTTCTTTATTTGTTCTTCTCTGGAGTAGTTTCTTGATTTACATCTTGGAATTGGTATTGATATGACTTCTTTTTCATGTGGTATAGAAAATTTTCCAGTTGCAAAATCCATTATGGTTTTGTATTTTTTGAGAAAATCGTAACCTATAATAATATTCTCTATAAGATCTTTGATGATATATGCTTTTATAGGGAATGCTTTTCCTTTAAATATTATTGGAATTGTGTAAAATCCTTCTATATTAAGTTGCATTTCATTTGCAGCATATAATTTATCATCTGTTGGTTCTAACAGAAGATTTTTTGCAAATTTGGAGTGTATTAAAGTTGATTCTGCGCCACAGTCAATAAGTCCGTATGTTTCAGTTTCTAGAATACTACATGGAAGGTATAAACGACAGTTGATTTTGTAATTGCCAGTAGGAGCAATAACGACAATGTTTGATTTTTTTGTAGGTTTTGGACATTGATGTATTCTTTTTTCATAGTTATCATTTTTTTCAGGTAACGGATTTTTTGTTTCTTTTTTGTCAACCCCTGCAACACAGTTTTGAGTTGCTGGGGGATTTACCCGTTTTTTGGAGTAGGATCATTTTAAGGATAAGTAATAGCAGGAAAATTGTTTGGTTGTGTTTGATTAGGAGTTTGATTTTGGTTTAGGTTTTGGTTTGAGAATGGCATAGGATAATACATAAATGGTGTTTGGTTAGGATTATAAGGGAATTGTTGGAGATTATTATAATTACGATAATTGTATCGTTGAAATCTGTTGTTTTGTCCACGATAATTATTTCCACGATAATTTGAATTTTGGAAATTATTCTGATTTTGGAAATTATTTTGGTTAGAAGGTAGAGCGGGAAAATTATTTTGATTATTATTTGGATTATAATTATTATTGAAATTATTATTAAAATTGTTTCCATTATTATAATTATTATTATATCAATGTCCTCTATTTCTTCCTCTAAAATTTCCTTTAAAGTTATTTCCTTGATAATTTGTGTTGTTAAACTGTCTGTTTTGTGATGGAGTGTTGTTATTAGATCCTTTCGAGATCATTACAGCAGCTGTTAATTTCTTTATTTCAGAAATTATGTTGTCATTGTTGTTTGTTGAAATGCTATCTTCAGATTCTTCTTTTTCATTTTCTTTGGATTCTTTTAAAATGTTATCATCTTTTTGTACAACATTTACGTATTTTTTGGAGGATGTTTTAATTTGTTGGAGTTCTTTATTAGCATTTTCCATTGCTATCCTATACGTTTCTAATTGATTTTTTACTTTTTCAAGTTCTTTGGCAAAAATTGGGTCTATTATAGGTCTTGTTTTATCTTTACAATAAAGATAATCATCGAAAGCATTATGTAGTGATGTTAAAATTTTAGGTTTAAATTTAACTATATGTTCACGTTCTTTTTCACCAATGGAGTGGTATATGTGATCTATTACTCTTTCTTCTGTAATATTAGGTTCTATTTCTTGTAATGTATTATTTACAAAGATAACAAAATCTATGAAGTCATCATCACCTTTATATTTACAATTATATAGACGTTCACGAAGTTGTGGTGTTGATTTTTTGAAGATTTCCTCTAATTTTGGTTTGATGTCTTTCCATTCTTTAAGGTTTTCATTATTGGAAATTAATTCATTAAAAATTGTTTGTGCATTTCCAGTAAATGCAATTTTAATTTTTTTCAATTTTGCATCATTGATCCAACCAAAAGCTTCACATTCATTTTCAAACTGTTTTAAAAATGTTTTTATGTTTTCATTAGGGGAGTTTGAAAATGTGGATGGTCTGACATTTGAAATTGTATTTTCGGTCATTTTTTCTGTTAATAATCTTAGACGTCTGGTTAGGATATTGGATTTTTGTAAGGATTCTTGAGGTGTTCTCAAGGGTGAGTTAAAATTTATCAGTGATTCTGGAGAAAGTGAAATATTAGCAGATGAAGTGGATTCTTCACTGTTATTTGATAAATCTGGATTATATGAGGTATCTTCGGGTATAATACCCAGTGTAGTATCGAAAGATGTTTTAGAAATTAATTGATTGGCTTTAATTTTGGCAGCATGAGAGAAATTTTTGGAAGGAATGATTAAATCGTCAACTTTTTCTTGATTTAAAAGTTGGTTAATTAAAGGATTTTTATGAGAGGTTATATATAAACTAAGAGCTAATTGAAATTCTGGTCTAGTTTTATTTTTAGGAAATGGATGAGAATTAATTGTTTCCCATAAAATTTTTAAACTTTTGTTAGGAAGATCTGTAATCCAATAGTTTGGTCTGAGGGATTGAGCATTTGGAGTTGTTTTATTATCCCAATCTTCTTTTTGCATGGAAATAGTAGAATTTGAAACACTTACAGGTTTTTGATGTTGTTGTTGTTGCAACAGTTTGACATACATTGATTTTGGAAGACAAACTTCATGGGTTGAGTCTCGAAAATGTACCTTGATTGGCGAATTTGGATGTTTTCTACATGAAATTCGGTTGAACGATCTGCGTTGGAGTCTTCTCAGCGAACCGTAATGTTTTTTGAGATCAATTTTTTACGAAAATTATTATTTTATTCTGCATGAATTTTATTTTTAACTGCATGTTAATTTGATGTCAAAAAATTTTCCGAATAAAAATTTTTGAAAAAATTTTCACGTTTTAAATTTACTACTTTTTTTATTTAAAAATTACTGGTTTGGGCACCAATTTTACTTGTAATGGTATAGTTGTTACAAATAAACACAATAGTAGTTTAAGAGTATATTATTATAAAAAGGTGAACAACGTAAGAGTTATTAAATGAAGTAAGATTAAGTTAATGAATGAATGAATGAATAATAATAATAATATACAGAACATTAGACTATTTATAAGGGTGAAGTTCGAGTGATTTGAATTGGGTGTTGTGGGAGATATGAATATGATTGGTTGTTTGAGGAAAATGTATTTTAGGTAAAACCAATGAAATTAAAAGGAAATGACAAAAAGTAGGAGTGTTTAAGAAATTAATAAAAATTGGAATTATTGCAAGGTATCGAAATATATTCGTAGAAAAGATGACATCATGGAATATAGACGAAAACAGTTTATGGTGTACCGGAGGTGATGTCATCAGACAAGTCAAGACTTGAAAGACAAGTTTGAACTAGTCTTAAATGACGTGAATGAAAGAAAGTGTAAGTAGATGGAAATATGAAGAATAATGTGGGAAAATACGAATTAATAAAGTACGAGAATATTTTGAAATAATATGTATGGAAATATCATTTCACGTACCTACAGCTACAGTGTTTGCATAGTGACAGATATAAAGAAGTTTTTAAGAACATTTTAAAAATATGTAGAAAGTGAAATTGGCGAATGCTTAAACCAGTTGGAAACTTATGATATTGGTGAAGCTGAATGTGAACAATCTAAATTAGTTGATATTCATTCACCTGAGATGGAAAAAAGTAGAGAAAAAAATTCCACAAGTAATATTTTTACTTCCACATTATTATCGTTATTAGCCAACCTATGCATTGAGGTGTACTAGTTAGGTTGGCGATTTTTACTACCGAAGTTCACAAGTTTGTGAACTTTGTCAGGTAACCCGGTTTTATTATTAGGTAGGTCTAAAACGATTTTTTTACAATGTAGGTATACCAAAGAATAATGAATCTCGCATGTTTCTTCATGTTATTCTGACGCTACTTTCTAAAAAACCTAATTTACTCTTCATTATTTCATTACCCACGTGTTGGAATACTTGTAAGAGAATATTTTCAAGACTGGAAATATTTACGAGGATAAAATCAGATATAACGAGAAAAAAAATTGACTCATATAGAGATATCCTCCTGTTGCAGTTGTATTAATATAATTTCTGAATTATTAGAAACAAAGTAAAATAAAGATGTAAAATTTTCATACTTACTGATCAGTTTCCAACGTTTCTAATTAAAAAATTTACTGTTCAGTATATTTGATTAAATTTGAACATAGTTGCCGATTTTGTCTGTTTGATAACTATTTTTTTCTTGCTGTTGAAGATGATAATTATCTATTAATTACCTTCAGCATAGCCATTTCTGCGGATGCATCATCTTTTCAGGAAATATTCATGAGTTTATGTATAAAAGAATATTAGTTAAAGAACTGATGAATTTTTCGAATGATTAAATTTCTAAATTTAATAATTTCTTTGTTTATGTTAATCGAAAAAATGCTTTATTTACAAGTAAATTTTAATGAATAAAAAAAAAAAATCTGTCACAGTATGTTAATATTTAGGGAAAAGACTGAAATATTTGTTAATTTTACACCGCTTCTTGAATTAAAAATTGGATTTCAAAATATTTTTTTGGAACATCACTCTTATGAGGTAATAGGGGCTCACACCCCTCAACAACAGTCATCGCCCAAAGGCTGGCAATAATCGTCTCTATGACGTTAAAACATATACACACTTGTTTGTTTGTATGTTTGTATCTGTACATACGTACAGGTAAGATACATTGCACGGGCCTTGATCAATTACCCGATAACAAAAGCGTTGCGTCTTTTCTTATCACCTCAACGAAGGCAAGAAACGACATAACGTATGACATAATTACGTATGTATACGTACGTATGTGTGTCTGTGTGCGTGTGCCAAATTTGGTATATAAACTCTCAAAACTGGCTACAAAATTGCCAGTGTTTGCCGAGGATTTAGCTCTCCCATACTTTACAATATGAAGTAGCAGAACACGCAAACTCTGTAGAAGACCTACTTGTGTGTATATCTCTCATGACAAGGTATTCCACAATTTTATCAAATTTTATGCATCTTTGTTTTCTCTATGTTACCTAAATGAAGTACCTTGCTAATTTAAATTAAACTGTAAATCTTTTCTATTTTTTTCTAAGTTCTGCGAAATTAGTTGAGAAAAATGCCATAGAATTTTTGGTTTTCGAACAAAAAGGGATTTAGGATGACATTGCTTATCTCAACGCACTGTAGGTTGAACCGAAACTTTCGATTTGAACCTTCAAATTTTTTCGCAAGATGAAAAACTAATTAAGCATTATCTTCGTGCAAAAGTGTTGAATTATTTCAAAAAATAGGTTTGGGTCAAATTTTTTTCTCTTCTTTTTTTTCTTGCTGCCGACTTCATAGTCACACATCCAGATAGAAAGAAAGGTCGAGAAAAAAACCTTTATAAAAACTTAATTCAAGAAAATTAGAATGACTTGGAGCGTGTATGTTAAAAGGTTGAAAGTTGTTCTAACTTTTTTTTTCTTGTTTCTTTGCGTCTTTGACTCTCACTTTCATGGTTTTACACTGCATAAACTGGCAACGTTTTATTACATTTACGTTGTGAATACTTTGGAATAATAAGCGAATTATGTAAGAAAGTTTTAGCTATTAAATTTTGTTAGAAAGCCACGCGTTGCGAAGTGAGTGCTAGAAAATACTTTTTTCTTTTATGAAAAGTTACAGCTTTGCTAGTCGCAGTCTTTTTATAACTCAGTACTAGCTATAATTTGTATGTTACCGTGCTACTACTTTTACTTATTTTTCTTCATTTACTACTAAAAAGTGACATACTGTTGCAAAAGATCTGATTGATTTCTCCTGACGAAGGTTTAATATTCTGCGCTTTCTCCAATATCATAGCTAGTAAAAATAAATTGTAGTTTCATGTTCTGTTTAAATGTGAGCTTTATTGATAATGAGCAATAGGTTTTTGGAGAATAATGCTAGAATTTTCTCCTCAGTGCTTACTGCATATTGTGAAGGAATTATTGCCAGAAAATGAATTGTTATACTGTAGTAATCCTGGAATAATTAAAAAACATAGGGGAAAAACTGTGTCCCGCGACCCCTAATGATTACTTTTCTTTTTCCTGACATCAACTGATATTCTGCTTTTGTTTTTTTGAAAGAAGAACGGTACTATATTAATATCAGTCACTAAAAATTGAAAATTATCGTAAATGTTTGTCTCTTTTTTTTTCATTTTAATTATATTGGAAATACCAAGATGATTATCTTTCATTATTAATTTTTACTCCTTTGTTTCCCATTTTTTCTCTTTATTTTCGATTCGTAATATGCTAAACTTTGTGAAAATTATACGACAATACTGAATTTAATTTGATAAAAGTCGCTTCACTGTTAATTATTAAAAATAAGGCTTGGCTGTAGGAGAAAAACTTTAGCGTAGCAAGCCTCGCTAGAAAAAGAAGGTTTTCGAGAAAAATAATTATGAATTTTGATGGTCACATTAATTGTCTGTAAGTTTATATGCGTTAATGGTATGTCATGATTGTACGAAATTCGTTAGCTGCTGAAAAATAGTAGAAAATATGAAATTTAAAAGCATTACTTCTAGAAATGAAAAATTAATTAAGATGATGAAATATAGTAAATAATCATATAATTTCAAATAAAACCAAAGAAATATAATAAAGTTATGAAATGAAAAAAAAGGAAACATGAATATGTGTGGTTAATTTTTGTAAAAACTTCATGCAAATTAGAAAATAAAATAGGAAAGAAAGCTTTACCGGAAGTACCGTTCGGTCGATTCGTACCAAAACTGGTAGCTTGCTACAATAAGTTATAATAAATATTTGTTTCAAATTTTGTGCATATGGTTCCAAAATTACGAATTTTATAACCAATATAAAAACAAAAATAGTGGTACCGGAAGTACCATCAGGCTGATTCGCGCCAAAATCAATAGGTCTGGTCCTTGGCTTAATACAAATGTTTGTACCGAATTTCGTGATTATCGGACGAAAGTTGCGACCTATACCGTGGGAACAAGAAATTGACTTATATCTATATGTTTATGAATAATAATTTGAGTTATTAGTCCCAAAATTTTGCTTAGGTTATGAAACGAAAAACGCACCCACCCCCAACCCTGGGGGCTAATACCGCACTAAGCATAATACATAAATTTTCCAAAGAAAACCTACTTAAAAATGGCGGAGAAAGGAAAAATGAAGTTAAAGAATCGAAGAGTAAATGATTGAAGTTTAGTAAACTTTCCGTGAATTATAAAAATGAATTGTAATCGTTACATCAGAAATCCATCCTTTCTTTTGTCAGATAATCGTCAGAATCCGAACGAGGATAATCTTAGAATATACCTAACTAATTTTTATGAACTTAATTTGATCGTAGCTTTTGATACTTCACCGTTTGACTATATATTACTACATATTATGAACTGCTCATAGCTACTGATAAAAGCACGAAACAATCGCTGGAGGTACGGGGAAAAGAAATTATGGAATGAATATGTAAGAAGTGGGAGTATTAACCTGTCAGCGCTAAAGAATGAGTGAAAACTTGGATAATAGTTTATTTAATATTTAGAACCACCCTTCGCTGCATATTTTCCCCTTTTCCCGTCTATGCAGGTGTTTGTTTCATTTTTGTTGTTCACCCTTACACTGTTCAGACAGTCCATATGTAATATTATACAAATAGTCAAAGACATAATTGATGAAGGTTAGATGAATAGTGCTGCGTGTATAAGATAGACTGAGGAAAAACATAATGCAAACTTAATAACGATGCATTTTGTGGCATTTTCCTGATTCATAAATTTACATTGTTGTATGAAGTTGAATATGTTTTTTGAGGTTGGGAATTCAAATTGATTGTCCGATTTTGGATTGAACCAATTGTTGGCTCTCTGTAACCTCAAAATGGAGATTAAAATCATTTTTTCATGCACATTGAGTGGTACATCTGCATTTATGTTTTTCAGTATGTGAACTGTTGAGATCATGAAAAGAGTGTAGAGAAAATTCATTGTGGAAAACGTTTTTTGAGAAAATCATAAGCCATGCTGTTAAGATGGGACTTTAGTGAAAAAAAAAAATAAATAAATAAATAAATTACTTTAATGATGACAGTAGTTATTATACCTACTATTACTTTCCTTTATTTTCTCAGTAAGTTACTATGTAGTTACTAGTTAACTGTGACTCAGGCTTTATTTTAAATAGACATACGCTGAATAAAATCAAATTATGAAAAATTTATTTTTATCTTACTTTATTTAAATTTGAAGTTGATTACCAACGTATTAATTGAAATTCTATGTCTTCCCTAAATAATTGAAAAGGTGTGACATGAACTAATATCCAGAGGCGAAGTTTAGGGGGCATAAGAGATCAAGCCCCTCCCCATAAAAAAACGAAAATATATAATATTGAAGAAAACAAAATCTAAATCTACTTATATTTTCGTTTGAGGAAAAGAGATGGGAACTTGAGCCTCCCCTGAAGTTTTATCCTAGCTTCGCCTTAGTTATTATTTTTAAATAAATATTTGAGTTCGTACCGAAAATACTGAAAAAACAAAAACCTGCGAAGTTGCTTTCAAACAACTTTTCTGTATAAATTATATTTGGATTGTTGAAACAATTTTTACTTTAAATTTTTGTCAAAAATTCATTGTAAAGTCTTCGAATTTGTTCAAATTCTTTTATTTCGTTGTAAAATTTATATCATATAACATACTTAGTATTCTATGCTTGTAAAAAGTTATGTATTAGAACGGTAGTAGGTACTCCATTTATTGCGTTAGGAGTTTGTATGAGCTCTTTAGTTTCTGTTTAGTATTATAAAAAATGTTCACTTATGAAGTTAGCCCGAGGCTAGTATCTGAATTAAAGCAAATTGAGTTGTTTACTCGCTTAGCTCCGATTCGTTTCTGAAAATATTTTGAAAATGTATTTTCAGAAGCTGTCTTTAGCTTCCGAGGGATAGAAATAGCTGATGATTTAATATTGACTGTAAGTTTTTTTCTTGGAGTCTTCATTTTTTGGCTGTATTTATGTCGAGTAGTCGAAGTTAAAAAGGACATTTAGTCAGTCGACAATCTTGCGCCAGTAGTTAATTGAAAAAAAGTTACAGGAATAGTGGATTGTAAATTGCTACTATCCGAGTGAAATTTATTACGCTGGTTGCGTTCGATCCATATTTAAGTTCAATATTTTTAATCCATAGCATCAGAGGGAAAAATATGTAATATCTGGATTAACTTTTTCAATTTTTATAAACGGAAGACGTTACTACCATCTGTTATAATTTTTCAGTTAGAAAAAAAAATTAAATCCACCCACAGGTTATCTTTTGTCACATAGTTTAGGTACATTATAAAAATTTTATAATTTTGTTTTTTCTGTAATAACGTCAGGAAGTAAAAGAGAAGTAAGCCATCCGTTTGTTAGCGCAACATGAATCTCCAATTTTTTTTTTTCTATTGACTATCGATTTCAGTTTACTATCGTAGAGGGACAAAAAACATAAAGTCATGAATACTTCCAATGAATAGTCATAAATTTATTTTCTTTTCATGAGAATTTCATGTACCTTACCTACATTAGAGCAAAAGAGTGCCAGTGAGTGAAAATGGCGTGTGAACGTGTTTGTTTTTTGTTTTTTTTTCTTTATTCTTTTGTAACTCACAAAATGCATTTACGTGAGCAATCAGTTCTGACCATTGAATTTTGCAAATTATTTGGTACACTTATGTTAAAAATGAGCCAGAGCAGCTTCCAGAATATTGAAAATTGCAAATCAAACTAAAAAAAAAAAAAAACTAGCGCAGCAATACTTCTCTAGAATATCCAGTTTGTCAATTTTCATCAATTCCAAAAAAAAAAATTAATTTCAAAAACTTGAAAAAATTGTAGAAAAATATCGATAGTAATCGATATTTGTATTCATAGTAATCGATATTTATTGGGATCACCAATTTTCTTCCCCTCACACTCCTGTGAACACTCGAAATTAATCATACAATATGTTTTTCATATTTATACTCATGGCTGCACTGTTACCTATTCCACCGCTCATTTGTTTATCTCGATACATATTTGTATACTTCAAACAGTTCATACTCTGTACTTTACATATTTGATCTGCTGCAATTGCACACTTCTGAGAATTAATTTTATAAACATCTTTATTTTTTCTACAATAATCATGAATATCTGATCTACAATCTTTATAATATTTGTATCGATAGTTATCGATGTTTAATAAACATATCAATTTACTAATATTTCATCGCCAGTATCGGGTAAAAAAATTACGAAAAACTGTCGATAATTATCACCATCTTCAACAAAAATGTTGGGACCACCAATCCTCTTCCCCCTACAGTTTTTCAAACACCCTAATTTAATCATACGAATGGTTTTATAAACTTATACCGGCAGCTATACTGATTCTTGTTCCGCTGCTCATTTGTGAAACTTTCTACATATTTGTTTTCTACATGCATTTTATACTTTGTACTTTATATATCTTCTTTGCTGCAATTACACACTTCTGAGAAGTAACTTTGTCAACATCTTTTCTTTTCTTCGAATCTGTCAACCTCGACTGCTTTAAAAAATATGTATCTATCGATGTTTTATTGCTAAAAATGATTTTCCAGGACTTATGTTTTCTAGTTTTCTTGAAAACTTCTGAACCAATAGGCGTCAAACTACTATCAGATCTCTTCCCATATAAGGAATACCTTTCATGAAAATTTTAGCCCTATCACTTTCGTAGTTTTCTCAAAGCTGTGAACACAAAATTTTTTTCAAGACTTTTTCTTCTCTAGTTTTATCAGAAATTATCTAATTAACAGGCATCAGACATCTGTTAGACTTGCACCTACATAAGGATAATCTATGATGAAAGTTTCAATTCCATTACTTTTGTTGTTTTCTCAAAATCATGGAAAAACAATTTTTCCAGGAATTTTTTGTTTTCCTGCAGTTTTCTCAGAAACTACCGATCCAATCATCAGCATCAAACTTCTACCATCTTTTGTAAAAATTTCTGCCCTATCTCTTCGGTAGTTTTTACCAAACTGTGAACGCAAAATATTTTCAAGCAAATTTTCTTCTCCAGTTTTCTTGGAAACTATTGAACTAATCGGCATCAAACTACTATCAGACTTTCACTAATTTGAGGATAATCTATCGTGAAAATTTTAGTCTTTTTTTCAGAATCCTGAAAAAATATTTGTGTTTTTCCATTTTTCTCAGAAACTAATTGACCTACATGCACCAAACCTTTTTCAGACCTGTTCTTGTATGAGAGCTGTCTCTGTGAAAATTTCAACTCTATCCATTCTGTGGTTTTTTCACATCTGTGAACAAAAAATTTTGGGCGACACATACATATGTACACAAACACATATATACATACATACATACATATATCTACACATATATATAACATCAAAAAATATTAGGTCAAAATGGGAAAATGTTACCAATCGTTTTCTTTTCTCAGGAAACGGATAATTTTTATCATCAACCCTTTTGTGAGGTCAATTTTAACTATCCGATTAGAAGTAAACTGGGTAAAAAACAAATATTGGATGAAAGATGTAGATTGTCCAGTTTGAAATAATAAGTGATACGTAGGTTTTATTTGCTTCAGAAAATCAATAATAATAGTTCTAAAAAATTTCAGCTTACCACGTTTGATATGGTGCGCTGAAATTATATTTCTTTCTTGTCTGTATGAAACTAATATTATTTAATGGTAGAAAAAATGATTCCTATTTTCCACAATTCAGCAACATTGAAGGGTAACTTTGATATTAATGTGCTTCTGATTTTAATTCGAAACTGAACCATTCGCTCTAGTCTTATACTCTTGAACATAAAAGATATAAAAGTTCCGCAGTTACAGTGTTATTATTTCTAGAGGGTAGTTCATACGTACAGACAGTACCACGAGCTTTCTCATGTATTACAGTTTGCTCAATAAAGATAGAACGTTGTGCAGTGTCTAAACCATACAAGTAAATTCTTGTAAACTTCAATCTAAGTTAGTTTTTGCAAACTTTAGTGTGATAATTTGTGTAGATTGTTGAGTTGTTGGGTGTTTAGTATTTCAAGCTGCTGGTAGGCGTAACTTCTGTTCTAAAATATCTTTAACAATGTGATTTAACGGCCCCTCTACGCCCACAAGCTTCAGCGCAAGCTTACTTGTGCGTGATAATTATCAGTATCCATCCAGTCCAAGTGAACTCGCGAAAACTTAAATTCAAGAGACACCCTTGATACACCGATTAGAGATGATATTGCTTGTCACCATTGGTGCCACCTTTTCCATAAACAAAGTAAAGTTTTCACAAAAAAAAAGTTTATTGACAATTCGACGTTCACACAAGCCGCACTTTTAGATTTGTATGAGCCGCTATTTTGCTGTCCACACACTCAGGTTTACTGTCGCAAATCCATTTGCACAAATAAGCTTGCGATAAAGCTTGTTCGTTTGAACTGCTCTAATCTACCTCAGCCGCCCTTATAGGACTATACGTGCTACCGTCTTGGTGTCCATACGCACGGGTTTGCTTATACAAACTTATTATTTATTCCTCCGAGACTATTCCAGCATCATATTCATCCAAGAGATTACTGCTTCAAATAGTTAAAGAAAATGTAAATAGAAGTTTGTTTATTAAAGTTCTTTTGTTTTTCGTGCGGGCTTTATTAATTTAATTTATGATTGAGTTTTGTATGATGACTTGTCTTCAATACCAGGGTGCGCTAAGAAATGGCTTTCAAGTTAGTTAATAAATATCTACCTATTTGGTGAAATTGATTGTTGTAAATTTTTAATGCTCCAAAGTCCAAACTGTTGTCCCTATGCTTACTTAAAGACGTTGGTACCTACCGTCTTTTATACGATATTTTGTTTTCCGTTATTCTTGTTCAACTAATATTTTTGGACTAGGCGTTTGTATTCTACTTTTTCTTCTCTCTGTGTCACTATGAGAATTCAGAAAGCTATTTCATTAACTCTTTCTGTTTCCGTTCAAGACGCCAGACTGGACAAAATAATAACATTGTCATTTCTCTTTGCATACAGTCGCTTTTACGTAGCCTCGTTTCCATGAGGATAGATATTTTCTTGAAAAGTGATTTTTCGATCACTTAACACTTGAATATGTTTTTCATTTCAATTTTCTAATTTCCTCTAAAAAAACTTAAATGCTCGACCACTAAGTAGCGTTTTTTCACAAACTGTTTTTTTGGCCAATGTTAGTTCACATTGTTCATTAACTGTTCACTCTTTTTGTTGCCTCGCCTGAACGTGGACAAAAATGTTGTAAATTCTTCGCTTTACTTTAAAACGCCTAAAAACCACCCACTTGTGCCGTGGTCGAGTGTTTCGTTTGTTTTGAATTTCTTTTAACCTAAACCCGGTTGTCTTCTGGTGTACTTCAACGAGGCGGATTACAAATAAACTGTAAAGTCAAATTTGGCGGCGCGTTGAAAGCATTTCAGCCCAGCATGAAGAAAAGTAGTCGGGTAAGGGAGAAAAGTTGGAGAGTCGTAATTTTTGAGCAGTTGTTTCGCTGTTTCAGTATCATAAATTATGGCAAATAAGAGCGAAATAACTCGCAAAAAAAGTTTTTTCACGGATGTTAGTTAAGCAGGGTGAAAAAGTGGTGTTTAAGGAAGGAAAAAAAAGAAAAACGGAAACAAAATAAAGATTTTTCCCGTTAGATTGAGTATGTTCTTTAAAGTTGCGCCATTTGTAAAAACAAAATCATGGTTACTGTAGGTGTTTCAGTCGTGGAGAATATTTTACTTTTTAGGTTATTTCTGATGTCCGCCATCAGATAAATCACAGTCTTTCCATGGATTGAGTAAATGATCCTACCCTGCGAAACACATATTTATAAAATAAAAATCTGTAATAAGTTGTAAAATTCTGCAAGTAGGGTACATCTTTAATCGAGATTTGAAGTACGAGAAGTCTCTGAACTGTAAGTTACGAAAAGAACCTTATAAGACTAGAAATTATGTCACTTTTTAACGAAACCTTTCAAAACTTATTTTATTTTTCCTTCAAAGGATTCGGTAATTACTTTCTGAGTTTGTGTTGTCCTATATTATTCGATGTGAAACAATTTCTAATATTGTACTTGTTTTAGAAGTCTGGTATTTTCTTGGCGTTTGAACCACTGTATTAATATCCCCGGTCTAATTAGAATACTTAGTATCAATCGCTATGACTCCAAAATTAATTAAACACCGCCAAAAATTTTTAATTTCGAGTTGGATAACTCAAAAACAAGAAATTTCAAACATTTACAATTTCAAATCGACTCGATTATGAAGGTATAAGTTTTGAAAACGCTGGGCCATATTCTTAGTCGTTTAGTCTACTCAGGTGAACTACTTACGGGAAAAGTAAGCATACTTTATAGTTTTGGTATTTTTAAAACGTCATTTTTTCCAATTTAGTATGGATGGATATAAGGGGAAAACCTTAGAGTGATCAGCAGGTCACTTAAGTGAATTCACTTAGATTAATGCACTTAGCGTTAAGTGAATTCTATATGGCGACTAAGAATATTGCGGCCTCCTGTCTAGATGATGAAAATAAGTAACAAGTTTCAGAAAAATCGCTTTAATTTTTCTGCAATAGAAAAGAGTTGATAGGTAGTTGAAAAACCGCTGGTAGGGAAATTGGAATCTGAGAAAATTGTACACCTTTTCTGGTAGACATTTAAAAATTTTTTCGGCGCATTCAAATGTTTTTTGAAGTATCTTAAATTTGAATAGGTAGGACACCTTGAAAATTAGTTTGGAAGAAATCATCTATAAACCTTTACGATTTTCACCTTTGTCTCATTATTCAATTTCATCTCAAATTGTTAAGATATAAACAAGCCTTGTTCAAAAATAAAGAATAGTTGAACGTACTCTTTATATGATATATGAATTGAAAGGAATTTCTCTTTTGAATCTGAGTATCCAAAGTGTGATAAAACTTTGATCGACATCAGTAAATTCTTGGTTTTAATGGAACTTGAGTCTTACCTGCTGAATATAAACCTAAAATTCGAGAAGCCCGGAAAGATAATGACTAGGTACTGAAAAACTAAAATCAAAAGGTCTGATCCTTGGCTCAGTAAAAATGTTCGTACCAAATTTTGTGATTATCAAACAAAATTGGAACAAGAAATTGATTTATATTCTGAATTTCAGTTAGGATTGGTGTCAAAATTTTCCTGAAGTCATTAAACAAAAAACATACCCACCCCCAACCCTAGGGGCTAATACCGCACTAAGGGTAATAAGTAAAAATATTTGTTTTGAATTTCAAAATTACACAGTTTGAAACCATTAAAAATAAAAATTGACTTGAAGGAAATACCATCCTATCGATCTACACAAAAACTGGTAGAATTTTACAATCAATTATTATAAACATTTCTTCAAAATGAATCATTTTATTGCCAGACTAAAAACAAAAATAAGTATCTTTACCGGAAGTACCATCCGGTAGATCCAAACCAAAATTAGCAGTAGGCTACAATAAAATATAATAAATATTTGTTTTAAATTTCATACCAACATATTGTTCCAAAACTGAGCATTTTGTGACCAATATAAAACAAATAGCGGTACCGGAAGTACCTTCTGACCAATCCACGCCAAAATTTGTAGCAACTTATAATATATCATGTTAAATATCTGTCGTAAATTTTGTAGCTCTGGGTCGAAAATTAAAAATTTTATAGCTGAAACAAAAACGAAAATTTCCTTATCGGAAGATTTGGGAATTAAAAAATTATAAAGGGAAACTTGAGAATTTTCAGTTCAGAATTTTAAAGTTTTCAGATGGAAATTTTTGATTTTCTCCCATTTTACTCACACCAGCACACTAATGAAATGATGGAATGTACTTAGTAACGAAGTAGTATATATACCTTGGTCAGTAGGACTACTTATAATAGTAAATTCTTTGAATTTATTTTTTGTGAGTTGTCCTATTTAGATTCAGAATTTTTGATGGTTTCCATTTAATTTTGCAGTCCCAATGATTTCTGCTAAATATATGTCGGCTAAATAACATTTTTCAATCTACCCCATGGATTTCCAGAATCGTTAAAGAATAAAAAAATGTGTGGATGAAATTTTCTACTTATTTGTAAAGAATATTACTCTGTTATATTTAAATCAAGTATGTTCAAAATCAAGTTTTGCTAACTAAAATAACAGAAAGGAAATACATTCAGGATGGGGTTGTATTTTAAACACCAAACTGTTTACAGGCAAAGAAGTACAAGTTTATCATTTGATCTCGGCTACACTATCTATCTCGACAAACCTCTCTTATTTCACTTAATGATTCCTCTGCCTCTATTTAAGCTAAAGAAGTGAGGTTAATTTTCGTGAAAAGAGGATAAAATTTACAAAATTTCCTTTTGATTTTTAAATTTTTTTAAGCTATTTGAAAATAAACAAACGATAAAAATGCTAATTAATATAAAACTAGCCTGTTTTTGGAATCTAGAAACATCTCCTCACTCATTCAATGATTCTTCAGCCATTATTTAAAGTAAAGAACTGGGGTCCACATTTTTGGAAAAAAGATAAAATGTTCTGGAATCTGCTTTTCATGTAATTTTTTAATCATCTTTAGATGCATGAAATAAATGAACAAAATAAACGCGAGTTAATGGAAAATTTGCCATTTTTGGAAAGAAATCTCTCTTCTTTCGGTCAATAATTTCTCGACAGTTATTTAAGCTAGAAAGCTGGGATTGGTACTTCTGGAAAGAAGAGAAAATTTGCTTAAATCTGAATCCCATCAAAATTTTTATTCATCCTTAGCTACTTGAAAATAAAGGAAAGAAAAAACGCAAATTAAAGGAATATTTTCCATTTTTTAAAAATTTTTTCTTGGCAAAATTTTATTGTAACCTTTTATACTACTCACTACTGCGATTTTAAAATATACCAATATTACAGCCAACCTTCTGCAACGAAATAATGTTTATTTCACATAAAGCTAAGGCCAAATAAGTTAAGGTTAAAAACAAATTTTTGAAAGATACGCTTTTTTTATTATTTTTTGGCTTTAACTTTATGCGAAATAAATATTATTTTGTTGCGGAAGGTTGGCTGCAGTATTGGTATATTTTAAAATCGCAGTAGTGAGTAAAATAAAAAAAAAAACTTATAAAAAAATAAAAGCTTGTCTTTCAAAAATTCGTTTTTAACCTAAACTTATTATTTTATATGTTGCTTACCATCATCAGAAAGTTTTGGTGAAACTAAGATCACCTTTTCAATAAAATTGTGATTGTACTGCGTTTAACTTTGATCGTTAATTACTGAATAACTACAATATATTTTTGAATTATTTTTTTTTAAACCATCTCAACAATGAACATGTTGTTTAAAATAATCCACCCTGTAGTTCATGCGTGATGTTACCTAAATTCACCAGCTTTACTTTATATAGTATTTTATATATATAAATACACTCTTCATACTAAGAAGTGTGTGATGTCATAAACCATATCTACACTAGTCTGCTCGAAACACGGTGTTTGTTTACTCTAAAAAATTAGGCTTATCATTTTATGGCAATGTGCATTGATACCTTTTCTTCTCTCTTCAACCAACCATCACATATATAGGTGATTCCAAAGTCACACACTTCTCAGTGTGAATAGAGTATATCAGATAGTAGATAAGCATATGCACAAGTCCGTGTATAAAGAATTTACCATCGGTGTTTAAAGAAACGCGTGCGCACAAGACGGTGTATAATGTAAAACCCATGGGTAAAGAATTTGGTTATGCCCTGTTTCAAAATCGTCCACTTTATATACAGTCAAGACCCATAATGGTCTACTTTATCGACGGGTGTTATAAAAATAACTATTTTAAACTTTTATTTGAATTTTATAATGAAATATTTATTTTGAAGAATTTCGGAAACAGTAATAACGGAAATAATACCCTTACTACAATGTTAATTTTAAAATATTTTCATTTTTCGTTTTTAAGTCGGCAACATTGACTGTTTCCTCAAGAATCATTCATAGTGTGGCTAACGTGTAAATGGACGGACGAACTTTCGACCAATATCCCTTTTATATCGTATTTTGCTCTTTTTACTCAGTTTTTATTTACTAATGCTTCTACAATTTCGAGATTTAGATGCGTTTTGTGTGCATGTTCTTAGTTGATTGTGTCGGTTAGTGGTGACGTTTTAGATAAGAGGTGCCGTTAAGCCGAATTTCTTGGTAATATTGAAGTTTCTGTTCTGAGACCTTTGTCATCTCGAAACCTATATGAGTACCTTGATGAAATAATTTCAATGCAAAACCCTGTGTGAGGACCTCATTAGCGTTGATTCGAGTGAATATCGCTACAGCAGTCTATACTGTATGCGGATGTTAAATAACGAACTTGAATATGTTAAACGCGAAGGTTCTTCGAGAAAATGGAAAACACGGACGAGGAAAATAATGGAAAAAAAAAATCTAGTCCAAAGGATTATTTATAAAAGTGGCTCACTCTTTAAAAGGCAATAAAAGAAAAATTTCATAGCCAAAATCTGCCTTCTCTTCTTTTCCTTCGTCGGTAATGCTCGCAGACAAATATCAGCTTAATCGTAATTGCGAATTTTCGAAGACGCTACAAATGTTAACGACATGAAAAGAAGAAGCCTCGTTATTTTTCCCACAGTAGTTGAAAATAAAACAAACAGTAAAAACTTAATTCCAAAGCGTTCTTTTATTTTTTCTTCTTTGTCTTTCAAGCTTTGCTATTCTTTGTTATTTCCGTCGGGTTTTCTTTTATTTTTTTTTTATTTTATTTTGGCACTCGCCGTTTCCAAGTTTCTTAATTAAAATTACAACCACCTAATTCGTTGTTTTCCTCCCTCGTATTTGTCGGACAGAATGAATGAAAACGGAAAAGGCATGTTTCTTACGTTATCATCCCCTCTCCCTCATTTTACCGATCTTGTCTTTATTTCGCAAACGTTTGCGTTTAATTACTTTTATTTTGCATAATTACCCCAGCTTATTTCAATGCTTAATTCTTCTTCTTTTTTTTCTGAACCGTTCATCCATTTGTTTAAGTTTAATGAATTTTTCGTCGTTTTCTTCTATTTTTTCTTCATTTTTTCTTTCTTGTATGTAAGGTTAATGAATATTGTACATTTCTCTGATTTGTTGAGTATCAGTGAATGATTAAAAAATAGTCTGAGAATAACTTGATTATTGTAAATGGTTGAAAAACTCATGTGTTACGCTTGTGATATCAGTTAATTTTTTTCAGCGTAATTAAAAGCCAAGTTAAATGTTTGCCTAAAATGGATGCATGCGTTTGTGCGGGCACGTGTGAGTGATAATTTTTGCCTTTTTTTGTACTTTTTCAATTAGTCTGATTAACTTTAGGGATATTACATTCAGCATGGATGCCTGGTTACTACACTTAAAAATTAGGCGAATAATTTTCATTCTTTGAATCGACCATACCCGTTTTGGCTCTTTAGCTTCTTGGAAAATTTCGAATTTCCATCGAGTCTACAACATATGCATACATACTAACCACAACTGTTATCGATCTGCATGACCACATTACAACTTTTCACTGCGAACGGTGAAAAAGAACATTGCTAATATACATATTTCATCCAAAAGTTCATCCCCCTCCTCACGTGGTGATTCAGTGAATTTCTTGTTTAACTGGAAACATTTTCGGACCTAAATGTAATTATTTTTTGTGTTACATAACGCTTCATATGAGTTCTGTTAATGGCGTATATTGCAGTAATCGTTATCTAACCTTCATTTACTCTCTTTATATATGTACGTACGCCTTATCATTTATCTTTTGTCAATCTATGTTCAATTTTTCGTTTGCATGAATAGCCTGTTTCGCCTTAAGTTAGTTGTATTTTTGTAGTCGATCAGTTTAGTTATTATATGCGTATGTTACTCATTGCTCTACTTTATTTTATTGAGCTACAAGTTCTGAGGAACTAAAGTCAAAATTCGTTGTAGTTTATGTGTCAACTTTCATATTTTGTTTCCTGTAACCACAAAAACATGTTTAATGCCGCAGTATTAGCTCAATTTTGATGTTACCATCAATACATTAAGTTATGGTTTTTTATTAGAACTGCAGTTCTCCCTACAGTTGATGTAAAAGTCAACATCCAATCCAGCTTAAAATTATTTTCACAGTTTCAAATCAAAGACGTTATATTGAAAATGCTGAATTTTAATTTTCTAGTTGAACACTCCACAAAATTAATTAATTACTACGAAACAAACCTACACCTCGAGTGCACCATCAATTATATCTGACGGCGACAAGAGCCTAAACCTTGCTTCATTCAGCCTTGCCAGAGTCCTCAACACCACGATTTTAGCCATGCATATAAATTATTAAAATTACCAAAGAGGCTGAATGTTTCTGGGAAACTGCCATCTGGGGAAACTAGGAATTGACAAACACTACGAGTGAATTACCGAGAGTTTAGCCTATTTCCACGAGAAAAGCAAGCCATGGTATTAAAAACCATCATGTATAATATAAATAAAAAAGGTACAGACATGAAAAAATAAAAATGTAGAAGACTAGGAAAAAAGAGGTGTTGTCTGTACAGAAGACAAACGCTGGTTAAAACCAAGCAGCAGAAAAAAGTTACTAGTAGATCATATTATTTGGCTACTTGGTGAAAAAAATACAATGGTGAGAAAATACAGATTAAAAATGAAAAGAGATGGTTCCGAGGTACACGAATTTTATTATTATTAACTGTACTGTGAGTGTCAGTCCGAGGTAGGGTAAGGGGAAGGTTTATAAAATGGTGAGAGAAGTTAAAATGGAGGGAGAAGAAGTGTTTTCGTCGTGATTAGTCGAGGCTAAGACGTTAGCCTAACCACGATGCTCACGGCTAAAATTATTATTTGGAGAATTTTATTTTATTTATTTTATTTTATTATTATTATTACTACCTTCTCGGCCGCTGGGAATATAAATTTTAGTTTATTAAGCATCATAGGATGCGGGGGAAATTTTAATTTATTATTATTATAACACTCCAGGGAGTTGGCAAATTTTATTTTTTATTTTAAATGCGTCCGAGGGCGCTAAATACATGACATGTATTATTATATGGTAAGCCGTACCCGTCAATCCTCTATTTCCTTCTCCTCTCCAACATGTGAACGTTTTGCCCCATACCTGTTGCTGGAATATATTTTTTTTTAAATAATTATTTTCAATGTTTCTCAAAGTTGTTTTGGTTTTTTAATGGAATTAAATTTTTTTGTTACAAAATTTTAGTGTACAAACTGATTATCTTTTCACTAAATATTTTAAAATAAATAAATAAAATTGTTTGATATATTTTGAGAAAGATGAATTCTTAAGGGTGATTGGATGACATTTTATTGAATTTTGACACTTGGCCTTAAAATATGCTGATTTAAAAAAAAATTCAGATGGCACACTAGTCTGAAAGGTAAATTTTGTCTAGAATAGAGAGGTTTTCAAATTATGTGTATTGCGGGATGAGTTCTTCATAAATTTTAAAAATTTTACATTTCAAAAAAACTTCAAAAAGACGTAATTCAAAAACCAATCTAAGGATTTGGTTCATCTTCGAACTTGACTGAGATCATTGACTATTTGTATATGCTATCGTAACCAGACTGACAAACTAATGATAAATTTTCTCCATCAAACTTGGATCCGAGAAATGGATTCCACTAATAAGTTTCGCTGCTGTTGAAAGATCCAAGTTTGAAAAAGAACAAAAAAATATACGATCATTCACGTTTTCTTTTGTGTGTGGTAAATAACCCTTTCTTAAAGGGTTTTGATTTCTATTGTCTGCAGCAGCCAGCTTGTGCATACGTTTTTAATGATACCTAATAAAAAAAAATGACTATCTGAAGAACAGTTTGGAGTAATATTTTTGAAGAGAAGATCTATACTATTAACACACCATTATGTTTTGAAAAGGAACTGGATTTTTGGTGGAAAATTTCTCCATTAGGTTTGTCAGTCTTGCATATATTCAGTCAACGACTTGAGATGTAGACCCAAAATATGGTCATGAAAAATTTTGTCTTGATCTGTGAAGAATTACGCCCTTCAATTTGTCTACAAATTGAAAGCTCAAACAGCCGCCAGTTTGAAACTAATGGACAAATTTGTCCCATCTTTGAATTTGACTGAGATATGAATCGAAAGCATACACCCCATAGTATCTCTATTCTAAATGCTGTTCAGAGAACTGGCGCTACTTTTGTGGCTATTATCATCTCTCCTCTAAGGCACCAAATTCAAATTTGCTTCCCCCGTATTCGAGCTTATTGGCAATAATGTGAAAATTGTTTTAAAATAATAAATAAATATAATTATAAATTCGGAAATCACAACAAACACAAATTACTTTGATAAAAATTAGATGAAAATTTTTGTAACCTTGGGAGTATGTATATTTTATCATGAAATTGGTGCCTTTTTCACTTTGCATGCTTTCTATATTATATTTAATACTCTGCAGTATACATTATTATGCTGAATTTCAACCCAATCCGTAAAGAAATACGCTCTCCAGTTTTTCGATAAATTTCTTTATATATATCCCGTATACTTATATGTACAACCTTTAGGAGAGGGTGTTTATGGCGTCTGTGGACCATGATCGGGGAAAGCATAGTAAAGTATTCCCGAAATCGTGACATGTTACCTTTCACAACCGGTAGATTCGACGTAATCTACCCAAGAAATTTGTTTTCGTCCTTTTTTGGAGATTTTTACCTGTGAATAGCAGATAGCATGTAATATTGTCTGACTTGACTTTCGAAAGACGTCCCTGACGTGGTGTACAAAAGTAATACCTGTTGGTAGATGAAAATATTGGGTAGGTACTTACTAACTACCATATCGTGTTGAAAATCATTTTTTAAATACCAACGGAGGCTCGGTATTACACTTAGGCCGAATGCAAGAACGACACTTGAGTAATTTTTGCATTTTTCGATTATCAATTATATCTGTACATAAACACATATGGATATAACTTTGTAAGATAAGTAATTCTTCAGAATACTGTTGATACGTAAGTATCTTTCTTGCATACCGGCTTTAGTGACGCTTTTAATTCAGTTAGCATCATAAAAATGCACATAATTGTTTTTTTCAAGACTTTTGAGCATTTTGCAACCCTAGGCTATGTAATGAAAAAAAATGATATGTATATCCCTTGTAAATAATCTGTCAGTGAAAATTGTAAAACATGTATTCTATGACAAATTATTATTCACGTTTTTCGCTAAAATTGTATTGCGAGTTTAATTATGTACAGTAACAGCTAATAGTTTTTTTTTTTTTTTTTTTTTTTTTTTTTTTAAATTATTGGAACAATAAACGAAGAATTGGCTGAGTCGGAGGAGAACGTTTTCCCATCTCAACAAACTTTTTTTGTGCCAACACAACCGTAGTACCTACTCGTGTATATTTATTCGAAACACGATTCTTTGTGAAATTTCGCTTGGCGCATTCGTCGCGTCTCAAAACAGATTTCGCAAATAAAAAAGCTGCATAACCACGGATGTGAAAGCGCACAATATCGCAAATTTTCCATGCCAGTCATCAATTTTGGTTGTCGTTTCTCCAGCGACCGTCGTCAGTATAGTCTTCGAATAACTTATTGGGAATGTTTTTCTTCGACGAAATTTTCAAATCAATGAATTTTATTTTCTGTTTCTTTGTCGACAGAAACGTACGCTATTGTCAAGGGTTAGAAAGTGAGAGATTGTATTTTTGAGTTTTTGTGGAATAGTTTTCTCATCTCGTATATTATTTCGACGTTATATTTTTTGTTCGAGTTTTCTCTCTCTATGACACCCTCGTTCCCTCACTCTGCAAAAGCGGTTGTAGTCCCTGCCCTATCACATCGGTTGTACGAGAAAACGCAACGAAGAAGGTTGAGTGAGGAGAATATTGGGTTTGGAGAAGATTATCTCAATTTACCAAAACCGATTGCGTGGAGAAAGAGCAACGAACAAATAACGAGACGCGTTGTTTAGGTTTATCAATCTGCGTTTGAGATTTTTGTACAGTATAGCGCGATTCCTAATATACCTGACGAATTTCATGGATCAGCGAATTTATTTATATCGTGCTCACCGTCGAGTTACGGCTATTATACCAGCAATCACGTTAACTGTTATTATAATATATGTACTATAGGTACTCGAATATATCTCGTCGTTTTCCTTTGTAGCTGCTCCTCACCAACCTTTTCCGTAATCGAAACGGTTGGTCGGTCGTTCTCTAGATAGGTGGCTGCAGGTAGAGGTACAAATGAGTAGCTATGAAATGGCAAATGGATATGTCGTTTAATTTTGACGGTGGAAAATCCGACGTGGATGGCGTCAAGTCCCTTCATTTTTGTCTTATCCCACCATCCCTTCGCTCGCCTATCAGCTACGTATTTTGCTCATTTGGTATAATGGTCAACACGTGGTGCGCAGTGGTCATCATTCAGGTAGTATTTGCATTAATAACCGTCGCTAAATGAATGGTTATTTCGATGGTCTGTGAGGTGTATGTTCTTTCGGTTGATTAAGTATTATTTATGGGATATTTGGCGTGAAACGTGTACCTAAGATTGAATATATTGTATTGCGGTGAAGGCCGTGTATTAAGGGTCCAACATTCATTGAAGCAAAATCGATTGTACGCTGTGAGGTTCATAAATTTTCGGATGAAATACTGTCGAAAAAATCATGAAAAACTGAATCGGGCAGTACAGATTGAATTTATGTTGAATACCTACTCTTTATTCGCTTCAATACAATATTTGCAGTGGACTGATTTTGCTTAAATTCAATACCGAACAACTCCTTAGTAGTCTCCAACTTCCGTAAAAATTTCAAGTTAAAATCTCTTAATTTAAATGACAACATGGTGGGTTTGCAACACTTTGAGAACCCCTTCCTCCGGAACTAGCGGATGAATTTCAAAAATTTTAACACGAATATGTAGCCCATGAAAGCTTTTAACACCACAACCCCTTCCTCCGGAACTAGCGGATGAATTTCAAAAATTTTAACACGAATATGTAGCCCATGAAAGCTTTTAACACCACCTCAAGTTTCATTGCTAAATGAGCAAAAAATGGAAATATATATATATTGTGTATAGAGAATTTGAGTGACCTATATAATCATGATCAACGACTCAGGATCGACGCTTTTTCACAGGTCCCGCCATTGCACTGAATGTAATAGTTGTATTTTCCAAAGGAAAATACCCTTACAATGCAACTAGCCAGGCTTCGGTTCGAAAGTATTCACTACAATCCCATATATACACCATTGAAATAATTAACCAAGATAGCTATTCACAGAATTACATTTTACAAACTCAATTTTTACCCAGTTTGTTTATCTATAGAAAAAAATTCTGTTTCTCCGTAAGGATTTAAACCTTCGCTGTGTTATGCCAGGGGGGCCTACCAAGGACCCACCACCCAACAGGTTGCACATTATTTTTTTATTAAATTCCACGGCCACGGCTGAAAAACACGAATCAAATCCCATTTGCAAAGGGAGGCAACTCCAAAATGTTGCCCCTGACCGGCTCAGCCTACCAGAATTTGTGGACCCGGTGTCAGCGTGGAACGACTATATTTTTTACATCTATATACCTCGGAAATCCATGGAAATGTACTTACATGCTGCCATTCTGCTTCAGGTACAAATCAGGAACCACACCACCGAATTATTGCCCATTGCCTTTTAATAAATTAATACATTTTTTCAAAAAATATCACATATATTAGACCAGGGAAAAGCAAAGATACAAAACATGTTGCTCCTCGAGCTCTAGAAAAACGACTGACTTTAAAAATGTCAAATTTTCCCTCCGAGATTTTTAAACGAACAGAAAGATAAGAATAAAACATTACATATAGAATATTGTAGAAGATTCGGCGGAAAATATGAAGAAAAGAAAGAAAAATATATATATACCAGGTTTGAAGATAAGAAGTGAGTGAACGAAATGAAAGGAACCAAAAGATGAAACATGAACAGATCATGTAAAATTTAGAAAATTTGTGAATATAGTGAAGAGGTGATCGAAATATTAGAGGTGAATGACTGTGACATAGGAGAAAGAGAGAAAAAATGTGCGTGAAAAAGAGACAGAAATAAGATAAGAAAAAATGCAAGAAGAGTGAAAAATGAGCATGAACAAACCATGGTAGAATTATTGTAAACGGATTTTATTTTTGTTTGAAAAATTACCCAAGAAAGAAATCACGAATTTAAAAAAAGGGGTGGTAGCCTCATGCGTCATTGCGTCGTTGCATGAGTTTATTATTTAGAAATTGTAATTTTTCCAGTGGTAATTCTGAACTGTGATAGGCTAGGGGTTTAGGATATTTTTTTTAATTAAAATTTAATGATACATAGTCGATTTTGGTTTTTGAGGCACTGATTTCAAATTTTTAGTTAATTTTTGGATTGAACCATTCATTGAGCCCCGTGTGACCCCAGAAAGGATTAAGATGATTTATTCCTAAAAGATATTAGATAATAAATCGTTGAATACTTTTTTGAGGCGTTGAGTTAAAATTTTATGTTTATTTTTAGATTGAACCACTCATTGAGCTCACTGTGATCCAAAAAGAGTTGCTCGGAAAATTTTTTAATAGGCTGCCCCTATTTTAATTTGTGATACATCTGTAAATATATTTATTGAAGTACAAAGTTTCACTTCGAATATGTCGAATGTGACTCAGGTACACTTTTTTTGGGGAGGGATCATTCCATGGGTAACCCTCTTCTTGCGACCTGTGAATCTAATTTAGTTCATTAATTATTCTGGAAATTAGGTTTTTGGGACGCTGAGTTCGAATTCGATGTTAATGTTTTCATTTGACCCTTCCTTCACCTCTGGGCTTCAAAAGAATTTCTTTATTCTCCAAAGGCTCAAAAAAGAGAATAATTTTGACTTTTCACATTTTATTGTTTAGTATATAGCCAAATTTTTTTTTTTTGAAGTGGTGGGTTTGATTTTGATATTCATTTTTTCATTTGAATTCTCTTTCTTACCAGGAGCTGAATAAGGTGGCCAATTATGCCTTTTCACATTTTATTATGTAATACATCAAAAATACTATTTTTGAGGCGCAGAGTTCGAATTTGAGATTCATTTTTTTATTCAATTCGTCTTAGACAGGGGCCATCTCTGACTTTTTATATCGAAAATTTCGTTTATAATAGCAGATTATAACCTACTAAAAACTGTAAAATAAAAATATGATGAAAATAAATTTTCAAAAATAATCTTTTATTCAATGTATGAATTTCCGAATAAACGCGTGGGATGGAACTGCAAGGTGGAAACATCTTAAGCTAAGTTGCTAAGATAAGGTTTTCGTGAGAAACAATATTTAATTATGTATTTGTAATGACTGTAGCTTTCTATCATATTCTCAGCAACCTACTACATAGTTATTAGTTGGCACTGCCCAACGATTTTTTTCTGAGTGACTAGGTACACTGTATAAAAGCATATATAAAAAATTATTTTATTTTATTTACGTTTGAAGGACAGTGGTTAGCGGCTATATGTAGAATTCTCTTTGCCTTTACTCACAGTGTTTAAAGTTGCATTGATAAAATATTTTTTCGTCACTATAACTAACGAAGCCAACTGCCACTTGATGTTTAAAACGAATCAATGAGAAATTCAACGGCCATATCATATAATAGAAGATATATTTTTGTTTGAATTGCCGTATTTCCATAAATTTTTATTGCAGCCCATAGTGTTTGGTTTAAAATTGTTCCGTTACGTTGGCGGAAAATATATTCAATATATTGGCTTTGCAATGATGTTTTCCTGGTATTCTCGTCGGATTTCCCGCACAGTGATTATCAATTTTAAAAAGAAAGTTTCGTTGGAGAAATTCAATCACGATGCGTAAAAACGGCGCAGTTGGCCAGAAGAAGCTTATGTCGTTAAATACGTGCTCTGTCAGACGCATTGTTTTTTTCATTTATTCAGCTATAAAAGTTATTTTCTCTTTTTTTCAAATGTCGACAGATGAAATAAAAAAAAATTGAAATCCTTATTTTCGAAAATAACGCTCACATTTGTTTGTTTGTAATTTTTTTTAAAAACTGTATGTACGCGTATACGAATACATATAAACTTTATTTTCTTCTCCTGAAGTGCAAGCATGTGAAGGGTGAGACAATATTTCGCGAATATCAAGATGGTAATAAAAAAGTTCGTCTTCTGCGAGCTAGACATAAAAAAGTTACAAAAAATTTTTATCAATAAGTATTAAACGCTTCATGCATTTGTAATGTATGAGTTTAGTTGCAAAAGTTTATGAATGATGAGCAAGATGTATCTATAAATTTGCAATATTTGGATATTTCAAAAAACAATGCAATTCAATGTTTTTTGCATGTTTCTTTCAAATTTTAAATGTTAGTTTTATAATTTAGCCTATAAGGCATCCTTTTTTTAAATTTAATCCCACCTTTGTATATTTATCCGCATTTTTTGCAACATTCGCAACATATTTTAATTTTGAAAAAAAAAAGCTCAATTCCCTCACTTCACGATTTCTCAGCTACTATTTAAGCTGCAAAGCTGAGGTTTGTACTATTAAAAAGAGGAGAAAGTTTTCTCAAGTCCTCAAACAAAATTAATTTTTTTATCGAAATTAGTTTTTCACAAATCGGCCATAAAAGAACTGCAAATTAATGAGAAATTTGCCGTTTTTCAATTTGTCATTTATTTTAAAAATTAATAATGGCAGAAAAAAATTTTCAACGAGGATCCCCCTGCTTTTGAACGACTCATTCATTTCCACCATCAGATTTCTTCTAAAACAAATTAATCGGAGATAACGGCGAAAGAAAATAAAGGAACAAAACTGGGTGCTCTGCGCATTACTATATATAGTTATGTGTAGGTATAAATATATACAAAGTGCTTTCTGCATAATATTTCTCAACCTATCGGACATTAAATGTACACCCACATGTATGTGATTTTGATCATCTAGGATTTGTAACTGAAGCGAGTGGAGAGGGGGCGTATACACCTCCTCCAATGTAGTTTTTACATAATTTTGTAACACTTTTGTTCAGAAAGAGTGAAGTTTATTATGATGAAGTATAAGTTCGTCAATTTTTCACAGGATTTTCTCGTGGTTTAATTGGCTTTATCGGTTAAATTTTCTTCTGAATCATTAAAAAATAAATTGTATTTATGAATAGGTATCATTACCAGAGCTATAGCTATCTGGTGAGGACTCCTCAACCAAAAACACCAAAAAAAAATGGAGCATTGGCGTTTTTGAAAGCCCCTTATAAAATTGAGAAATGTTTAATTTCTCAAAATCAAGATAATGAGTTTCAGACAATTAGTCGAATGACTTTTTAAAACAGAAACTAGTTTAATAATGTATCTGGCCAAAAGATATAGAGAAAAGATTAATTCCTGAAAAAACCAGTATTGTAATCACTTTGTACTACAACTGATCTTGAACATAGTCGATCAAAAATAAAGCTTTGTACAAAACTGTTGCGCTCTCCTAGGATGGTACAAGAAAATTTTTATTTATTCCAAAATTTCGGACTTGGTACGTAACATTTCTACCTGAAAGAAAAATTAGGTCAAAATGGGAAAATGATGTTCATAGTTTTCTTCTGTGATGAAAAGGAAATCTTTCATCAACCCCATCCCTAACCCTTTTGTCATGTCAATTTTTTTTTAAATTTTTGTCATGCTGTAAAAAACAAACTTCGAACAATGTACAGTAATGAAGAAACACCGAACCATCGTCATTAGTTAGCGGTTGGAAAACTAATTTCATGTTCATGGTGGGTCATCTCTTTAATGTTCCTATTACCATAGAGTACCTACTTTTTCCGTAACGAAATTCTTGTCTAAATTGCGTTTAATTGCAATTCCAACTATTAGAGCTGAAGATAAACGCATTATTGTAGATTCCCATTTCCTATACTTCTCTTTCATTTAATTAATTTTATTTGCGCATTTACTGGTAATGAAAGTTTTATTTACCTACCTGTTTATTTACTTGTGCTTTTTCTCCTCGAAACTTTTTTTCTTCATTTTTTTCTCGAAATGCGTACTCGACTTAACGAACATCAAAAACTCTTTTTAACGTATTCGCTTTTAATTCGTCGTGCAGAGAGGAATAATTAAATTTCTGAGTCAAACTGAATCAAACTAGTTTAATTCTATGTAACAACAGCGTGGATAAAAATTACAACGAATTTAATTTTCTAGCCTTCTATTTCCTATCCTATTTTCTTTGAAAGGGCGTTGGTTCAATAAATACTTCTATTTTTCCTCATTTTTTTTGTAGTCTGCTTTTCTAAAGTCTGCACTTTTTTTTTTTGCACAGCAACAAAATTATGTGGATGCAGTTGATTGATTAATTAGAAAAAAGGCACGAAAAATCTCGAAGAAATGCAAAATTTGGTCTGAAGTAGGTATCGTCTTTTTGATTTTCATATAGGCTATTGGTGTTGCTAAAATCTTTAGTTTCCTTGAAAAAGAAACTTTGGCGTTTATCTATCAGTTATTTCTATGTTCAGTGACTTAATGATCAGGTTGTAAACCAAAAACTTTCGAGTTTGTTTGTTTAAATTTTAATTAAAATGACAAATACTTCTGTGAAGTTATGCACTACCATTTTGGTGACCGGCCTATTTAATAAACCTTTGGTTTCACTTCTCAGTCAGAAGGTTTGTGTCATGTTGACCCAGTGGATGATACCATATCTATCCCCATATCATTCAGAATGCCTTCCAGAACTATTATTTCTATTTAAATGTGAGTTTTTTCATTGCTAATCAATCTGGCTTACCAAGTTGTACCTTTTACTGAACATTACCGAATACATATGCACTTTTCTTTATTTAAAATATTCCATTTATCCAGTCTCTTTTCACTGATTATCCACTTCCATTATGTTAATTTAAATTAGACTGAAGTAGACTAATTGTTTTTAATTCTCTGCGTTGGCCTCTTTTGTGACATCAGATAATGCTGTCAATTTTATTATTAATGTACTGAAGAGATTTACTGCACTCCGGGTGCAAATTTGACCTTATTCACACTTACTTACCGAATGCGAGAATTCGTTCTTAAAAAGAATTTTTATGAGCTAATTTTCTTAACTTCATTTGGTTTTGATGAAAAATTAATTTGGGAAGTGGTTTTAGCGTTGAAAATAACCTGTAGTGCTGTTTGGAAATTTTTTTCAACTTTTTGTTTTCAATATAATTGACTTTTCAGGAAAGAAAGTGTTTTAAAGTGTCATAAAAATGTTAATTTTCACCGCAATTTGCCAAAAAAAAAAAAAAAAAATAAGTGAAAAGTTGAATAATGTGAAATGTCGCAAAGAAAATCATGTACATTTTTTCCCTGATGTTGGAGTTCAAAATTCTCAAGCTGCTAAAGTTTCTTAGTCTGTCCAAAATTATGACATCATCAGATCATCCAGCTACTTATAAAATCTGAAAAACCCCTATTGGCTTAGGGAATCAAACCTAAAACCTATATATTTGGGGCAGCTAAAAGCGGTGAACTTTGTCCATCTCACCACTGGCTATAACTGGCAAATGTATTTTATATAGGACAACAATGTATGGCACTTCCTACACACTCCCTTCTAGAGAAATTCAACATGAGTTGAACAACATAAGATGCTGTGGGAGGTTGGGCAAACCCCAAGACCCCTCTTATACCTATATGGGTTATATTTCCTCTATATAGGGATCCATCTATTGGCAACTTAAATTAGAAGGGAGAGTTGTGAGTTCCACCATGCACCACCAAGGTGTATGTATGTCCAGCACATGTCAAGGGTCACCTGATGTAGGTTTTGTTGGTTCAGGGAATTGAACCTGGGACTTATATGTTCGCTAACTAAAAGTGGTGAACTTAACCACACGGCCATCTCACCGCCAGCTATAACTGGCGAATGCATTTCATATAAGTCAAGGTATGGCAGTTCCCACAACCTTCTTTAAAACGTTATTTTGGAGTGAACAAAAACAATTTTTTGATCTAGAAATATGTTATTACTTGTATTGAAGGTTGACTTTGCAAAGTGTAAGTTTTATTTGCTCTTTGAGTTGTGTAATTTAGAAAATGTGTAATAGACTATATGTAAGTGTAAGAAGGAATAGGGAGCAGTGGCCTCATAATATTGATTCGTAGTTATGGCTTCCTTATCATAAAATTACATCAAACATAATTATTTCCCCATTTTCTGACCAGAAGACTTTTTTTCTTCTTATCGCTTGTAATCACACTCATAATTACCAATCAACCAATCACTACTGCTAATCTGTTGTTAATATTTCTTTGAAAATTTTACTATCGTGATAAAAAACAATCAGCTCGCTTATGCCCTTTATCAACTTACAAATGCTACGCTGGTTTAAAATAAACGTTGATATCCCCAAAAAACACTTCAATTCTCTTCCGACATTGCCGACTTGCTTCTTGTCTTTTTCAAAATAATTCTAGTATATTTATCGACTTTTAATGTTACTATTTTTTCTTCGTCCATTTAGTGGTCTATTTTTGCATTAACAAATTTGTTTTATCTATGTACTTCCTCATATTTTTAAAACCTGAATCAGTTAAAAGAAAGATCTCTGTTAATCAGTGTTATTAGTTTAAAATTTACATGAATCGAAATCTATTTTAGGTAAAACTTAAGTGAAACATTCATAAACTGACTTCATTGATAAATAATTTCCTACTTGAAAATGAAAAATTTTACCGTGCATATTTCGTAGAGAAATCTCTCAATTGCCCAATAGTTAGTGTGTTGAAAATTATGCAAAACTTTGATCTAGTTTTCATCTCCTGTTAAAAATTAACAAAACTTTCATGTATTCGTATTTGATCGAGGTATATTGCAGAATACAGTAAATATATTTTGAAATCAAGTTTATTTCTTTCTTTATTATACCAAATTAGACGTCGAATTCAATTTTTAATCGTTTTTCTGTACATTCACCTTGTCCTCTTTTTTCTTACCGTTCAGCATTATATTTTTGAAACTTGATTTTTTCATAAGGAGATGCCAAGATTCGACCTATCTGCCGTTTTTATGTACTAGGTTTTCTATGAAAATTTACTCATTAATTCCGATACAGTATTAGCTCTCAAGGGTGAGGTTGGATGCGTTTTTTGTTTATGGCTCAAGGAAAACTTTGGTGCTAATAACTCTAATGTATATGTAATTCATTTTCTTATTACCATGGTATAGGTTGCAAGTTTTGTCCAATAGTCAGGATACAAACATTAGTACTAAATCAAGGACCTGATCTATTAATTTTGATGCGGAGCGATGGGATGGTACTTCATGTACCGCCACGTTTGTTTTTTTTTTTAACCATAAAATGCTTAATGTCTGACCAATAGCTACGAAATTTAGAAAAAATATTCACCGTGATCTGTTGTAGCATGCCACACTTTTAGTGCGGATTGGTTGGTAGTTCCGATACAGGTGTTTTTGTTTTTATTTTGGCTATAAAATGTTTCATTTTGAATCAGTAGCTACGAATTTTTGAAATAAATATTTACTATGATTTATTTGTAACATAGTACCAATTATGGTGATGATTGGCCAGTTAGTTCTTCCATAAAGTCCATTTTTGTTTTGATTTTGAAAGAGATAATGGTTTTAAATTTTGTAATTTGAGGTCAACAGTTACAAAATTTAATATAATTATCAATAATCGTGAAATTATGATCTATTACTAACTTTTTAGTTGGTCATAGGTAACTAATCTTCGACTGTTCGAAAACCTACTTTTTTTAACGGAGCTGCTGCTGCGTTTTTTTTTTCCCATTCTTGTTTTATCTGTGTGAAATTAAATTTGCATGAAAACGTATTGTATGTAGTTCATTTGCGAATTTATTTTTTGGAGCACTCTAAAAATGTACCTACCAATCCAGCCAATTCAGCTTCACATCGAAGAAATGGAAATTTTCGTTGTTCGCTTTTTATAGCCAAAGGGGAAGACATTTGAGGGGATACTGGCGGAGGTTAAGTTTTTCGCTAAAAGAGAAAACAGTAACCAAGTTTGACAAAAATTTCTATTTTATGTACAGATGTGAGAATTAAACTCATTTTAACGTCATCGCTTCTAATCAAAGTGGAAGCTTAAATGGGCCAGAATTAAATCCTTTTTTCGTTACCACCATTGCTTCTTTTGCTATTGTTGATGCTTACTGTTGGTGTATCTGGTACTACAGTCTTCACATTTGAACAATGACGCGGTTTTTATTTCACTTCATAAAGATGAAGAATGAACATGGGGAAGGGAGAGGGTAGCGGAAAACGAAGTTAAGGAAAAAGTTGGCAGTGTAAATCGTAATAACAACTCATGCGTCTATTTCTGTTACTCTCGGTACAGCACATTGAGGCTTGTATTTAGCTTCCGTTCTGCATCCATCCATTGTTATTACTATTTTCATTGTCATATTCGAGCTATTCGTTTATTTATGCTGCGTTTTCTTTTTTTTTATTCTTTTCTTATTTCTTTTCATTTGTAAATAAGCTTGATAAAAAGTAATATAAATTAGCCTATCTGCAACGGAAGTTATTACAATTTTCATTCACCTAATTTTTTGATGGTGAACTTTGCGTGAAATTTTCCCATTCGATGATGTGTCCATTAGTAATATGAGAAAAAAAATTAACATATTTGGGGAGCTTGGAGTTGCTCACCAAGAAGTTGTATCAAAAAATGTACCATAAATTTGAACTGAGTTACTCTAAAAATATATTTGACAATTTATCAATCAATAAGACGAGAAAAATTTTTTTTCATATGTTTGGGGGTCTTGAGGTGGGTAACGGTGTATATTTAAAAATTGTTTCATAAATTTGAAATGGGAGTTTCAAGAATTATATCTGATGATTTATCAATCAATAACGTAGAAAAACCTTTTTTCAACATATTTAAGGGGGTAATGAGATGCTTACCAAGGGGTTATATAAAAAAATGGTCCATAAATTTGAACTGGGCTCGTTGAGAAATATATCTGATGATTTACCAATCAATAGTATAAAATATTTTTTTTCAATTTTTGTGGGGCTTGGAGTGGCTAACCTAGGGATTGTATCAGAAAACTTTAGCGCAGCAATGCTTTGCTAGAAAACGCTTTTGCAGATTGAAATAGAGATAGTGATGGAGATAAGACGGAGACAAACATGGAGAGAGAGAGAAAGAGAGAGAGAGAGAGAGAGAAAGCTTATTTGAAAAAATTTCAAAATGATATCGATAGTTATAAATATATTAATATTTCATTGCTAGTTGTTAAGACCACCAATCCTTCTCCCCTCTCACTCCTGAGAACATTCAACTATATTCATAACACACTTTTATATTATTGCTCCCGGCTACACTGATACCTTATTCCGCCGCTCACTCGTTTATCTCCATAAACCTTTGTTTATCTCACTCAGTCTATACTTACACCATCATACATGATTGATGTTAAATACACACGCTTAACTCTTTTGTAAGGTCAATTTTAATACCTCGTTTGTTAGCAAACTGGGTAAAAATAGTCCATAAATTTGAACTGGGGGCCTCAAGAAATATATCTGATGTTTGATCAATCAATAACATAAGAAATAATTTTTATCATATTTTTGGGAGCACTGGTGAGTCAACAAGTGGTTGAAAAAACAATGATATTTAAATTTGAAATCAAGGCTTCTAGAAATATACTTGATGATGTATTACCCAACAATGTATGAAAAATTTGTCCTATTTCAGTTTTTGTATTACCTTTCATAAAAAATTTCATTCCTTCCAAATTACATTTCATCTGATTTTGCCTAATCCTTTTTTGTTTCTCTGATTTTTTTGGTTAACCACTTCAGAGAATTTTCACTTAAAAATGATAATAAAATAAAATAAATAAATAATAGCTCAAGTACAATATAAATTCAAAAAATTCAAAAATTATCTTTAGTTTTTGGTAATGTTTTCACATATTTGAAATTCAGGTTTTTTATTTGAATTATTTTAGATGAAAATTTTCCAGCTTGGTTTTCTAGTTTATTAAGTACTGCTACGCTGGCTTTTTTTTTTTTGGAGGGGATTTCTTGTGCAAATTCATGTACATTTGAGAGTTATTTTCGATATAATCAGTTTTTTGTCTAGTTGAGGTTGTGTTGGGCCAATAATGGACACATAAGTAAGTTTCAAAATACCTATCCTTCCAGTTTTTAAAATTGTGTTCATGGAAATAAACTTTGGATGCATAAATCATATGTCTTCTTCATAATGCTTCTAGCATCTTTCTTTTTGTCTTTTTTATTTATTTATTAATGAATTTCATTTCCTTATTCTGTATTATCTAACGCTTCTATTTAAAGTCTTTTAGACTTTATAATGATAACTGCCTGGTTTTATCACCATGGTTTTTTTGTAGTTGTGCTAACTGGATAGTATCACTGCTATAGTTACCTATTTTTACAAGATACCGGTAACCGAGGTTTGGTATTTGAAGAGCAGATTTCAAATTTCACGTTCATTTTTTCATTCGAACGATTCCTCAGAATCAAGGAGCTTCAAAAGAGGATCAGATTTTGAATTCATGTATTGTATTGTGTGATTCATCATCGAATATGGTTTTTGGGATGTTGATTCTAAATTTGCCATTCATTTTCTTTTACACTTCTATAGCAGACAGTAACATGATGAAATTCGACGTAGTTCTTTTACTAACATTTAGGGGCTTGATTGTTGTTATTAGTTATCTCTTATCAAGTGTTTTTCTTTCAATTCAGTTACTTTTTCTACTTTTTCAGTGGTTAACTTGGAACTGTGGTAGTAACTTAGCTCTTTAGTTGAGGGCCATCATGTTCGAATCTCCACGGAGCCAGGTCTGTTTTTCTAAAATAAGTTTTTTTTTTGAGTTTTCTACATGGGACATTGGTGGGAGGAATTTTACTCGTCTTATAAAAGCATATTTTTAAAAATTCATTTTTACGTAACTTATTTTATTCAAACCATTCGTCGACCCCCAATTTGAATTCATATATTATATTGTGTAATAAGTCATCAGATATATTTTTTGGCGCATCGATTTCAAATTTGATGTTCATTTTTTCATTTTTCTCTTTCCTCAACTCCCTGGGATTTCTAAAGGGGGTCAAATTTTGAATTCACACACTGTATTGTGTGATAGGATACATCATAAGGCATGTTTTTTGAGGTGCTGATTTCAAATTGAACCTTCTTTTTATCATTTGACTCATTTTTTAACCTTGAGGGGCTTCAAAAGGAGGCCAAATTTTGATTTTTCATATTTCATTGTGTACTTAATCACAAAATGTGTTTTCTGAGGTTCCTTAATTTCATATTGAGTGGTGTGGTTGAGGAGCTGGAAGGGTTTCCCCACAGTTCATAGATAGTGAAAAAATCGGACGAGGTTCAGGAATTTTTCTAACTTTTTCATATTTTAGGAATATGTTTTCAGTACAAAAGGCTCGATAGTGGAAGGTTCACTTCCAACTCATCCTAAAATACAATAATTTTTTTTTAATCCCCTATTTCCACCAGAGTTTTACTCAAATTCTTATTACCATGTTTATATCACTGAACTCTATGGTTTTTGTATCCACTAAAAAATTATGTTTCAACTGGATAAAATCGCACACTAAAAAATACTAAATAAAATAAACAAAAATGTTTTTTTAGGTAAAAGCTTTTATTTTGTTTCTATCATCCATAAATGGCATCAAATAAATGTATGGGGCGGATTCTTGAAAAAAATAGAAGATAACTGTAATTACCTCTCACTCCCAAGTTGAATTGAATTGGCATGGGATGGCAAGGATAAATTTTGATACATTCAATTCTTAGATGCTTGTTTAGTCGGCAATAAAAATGTAAAAATGTTTATTTATTTTATTTAATATTATGCCTACAAATAATTTCTTCATTTATATACTGAGCACTGCCATTTACTGCAGTTATCGTAGGTACTACTCATTCAATGATAGATTCATATTGGCAGCCAAACGAAATGCTGTTTATTATGGATGAAATAATCCTGGCTTATGTCGTTTAAAACGAACTGAATATTTTACACCTTATGCTACCTATGTAGGTTACGTGCAACGTGTGTAACCGTGATATTAAGAATTGAGGCAAAAAACTGCTAAAAGGAATTCGAATCTGGGTGACCAAAATATAAACGAAGTGAAAGAAGCAACTAAAAATATAATAATAATAAGAATTAAAATTTTCCTCATGCAACTAATTTTCGGTCTTGAAAGTTTTGAGACAAAATAAAGCTACAGAAAAAAAAAGAAAATGTTTTGGTGGTCTTTTATTTTTATGTTTTAACACTTGTTTAAAAATTAAAAAAAAAACAAAACCAACTGTAAAAAAATATAATAGAAAGCAGAAAATGCAAGCTTGATTAAGGATTCCTGTAAGCTAAAATGGTTGAACAGTGTAAAAAAATAAATATAAATCTGTATGTAAGTACAAAAAATGAAAAATGAAAACTAAGTTCCTTGCAAAATCACTTGATTTAAGTAAAATAAGTCATTTGCTTAACTGACAGTAATTATGTTTGAAAAGTAAATCGCACCGTGAAGAATTGCATGAGGATGTACTTTAATGTTCGTTCATTTTGTAATGAAATTAAACTTTTTTTTTGTTGTCAAAGTTTTTTCTTTTCTTTTCATTTGATTTGATCCAATAAAAACTTTATTAATTACGTATGGCAATTGTTTTTTTCCTTTTAGAATTTTTGGAAGAATTTCTACTAAATTGCTAAATGCTGTTCAAAATTTTAATGTAAGTTAAAAATTACACTGCATACCTACTGATAGAATTTTTGCAATTATTCTTCCAATTTCGCTTAATATTTGCAAAATTTAGAATTTCATTTAAATGATGAAAATTAAGTTTTATAGTAAATTTTTTATTTTGTGATGAAGTTGTTGTGTATCGAAGTCGCTGAAAAAACAACTTTCAAATTAAGGTCCAAGATGATATGATAGAATTCTTTGTAAACCTTAGTGTGTATCAATTGATGAACAAGTTGTCCGAGTATTTCGATTTTGAGGTGAATAATTTAAAAGGAAATCTACCTCTAGCAATGATGCATTTTATTCTTCGCAATTTTTAATATCTCTTGTATATTTAAATAAGATTCATTCTTAAATGGATTTTTTATAAGCACGGCCTATCCCTGTCGTGAGTGAAAATGGATCGTTAAATCAAATTCGAACTGTGTGTACCGAATTTTTCTGATTTTCTGACGGCGTATAAAAATTATCCTATACTTTGGAAAATCACATTTAGGTGATGCGCGAGGTAATGTCATCGGGAAGGGGAGGGTATAATGTATCAATTTTTACACACGCTCAAAAAAAATCGCAATTTTGAAAACCAAAAAAAATCATTACTTCTTTCAATTTTTACTCCAGCTTGGGCTATGAGGAGTGTACACCCCTTACCCTCCCCCTCGCGTGACACCTGGTAACAATTTAGTCACATTTACATACTAATGGAGTTCTTTCAAACATTTTCTTTAAGGTTGTTGAGTTTAAGTTAATTTGGTTAATTTTATGCGGTTTCATTTTTTTTTTTTTTGTAATTTCCTTTAAAATTTCAAATAAAAAATGTAGAGAAATGAAAAATGAACAGAAAAAATGGGATAAACGAATAGAACGTAAAGAATAAATTATTACTAACTTTACTGTCGTTCTCCACAAAACAGATGCGGGCCTTTTGACTTCGCATTTGTAGAGACCCCATTAAATACGTACGAAAAATATGTTTTATTTTTTCTGACCTTTTTAATTAATATTTAAGTCGCCTCCCAACTATTTCAAAATTACGTATTCATTAGACAGTGCAAAATATGTGCAGAAAAATCACAGATGTTACATTTTTTCACTAAGTGAGTTGATGACTGCTGTTATAACCTACCTAGGAGGTTGTACTAATGTTGCAAATTTAAGGTCTCTCATCATTAGTATCGTCAGCTTTTTATTTCTCGGGTCTCCATTCATTTCTCCTGATAAAGAATATCGACTTTGAGGAGTATAATAGTGTATAACATTTAGAGATGAGAATGTTTTTTTTTTGTGCGTGTGTGTGTGTGTGTCGAGCGATGTTTTAGTTTATATTTTGTATGTAGAACTCATCAACTTGATTCACTCTTTTTTAGATTCGTTCCCCGAATCGTTTTTTAAGATTCTCTTTTATTGATGATTTAGAATTATTGTTAATCAGAGCTGTCAAAACATCTACTTTCCACAAAATCCTCGAAGAACCGAATAATGTTTAGTTTCGTATACCTAGATCATCAAATCACCAAAATGTAATTGATTCAAAAAGAGGGACAGTATTGGATAACCTTCATTTCTATCTATAGTCTGTATCTCTATCTCTGCATATTATGAAGTACTATGGGATGAAAGCTATGGAATACCTTGTTGTGAGAGATATTCACACATAGAAGATTTTCTACAGCTGTGTGTGTTCTGCCACTTCATACATTGTATGGGAGAGCCAGATCCAAGGCAAACACTGGCGATTTTGTTGCCTGTTTCCAGAGTTTATGTAGTGGATTTGGCACATGCACAAAGACACACATATGTATATGTGTTATAAAAAGTATGTCATTTCTTATTCATTGCTATGGCAATTGATAAGAAATGACGTTGATTGCTTTCATCAATTTATTATATGCGCTTTTCTGCTGCTGATTCAAAAGTGGAATCTTTAACGCATCTCGATCATATTGCCATTCTCGTTCAAATTTTCTATTGAATGCATCATGCATGGGGCAATTGGGCACTGGTATTCCTAATTGGTGCAACATCTTACCAGACATCATTAGACACAAATCCTCTACAGAAATCAACGCTCCATTATGGATCTCAACATTAAATTCAAGATTATGATTTTCTGTTGTACGCACTCGATGCAAAATGTCTTCAGCCATATTGTCTCTGTATTTGTTCCATAGATGAAGTGGGTTAGATGGAAAACACGTTGAAATGATGATGGCAAAAAGTGATCTAATTTGATGTGTAGTAGATGAAGTAACACCATCAGCAAGGGTATAATCCCAATTACTGTCATCTTCAAGCAAATGTAAATGCTGACACTCTTCTTGATATGTTGCACACAATTCATCATTGACTGTTCTTAGAAATTCAAATGAGATTGGTCCACAAACATTAACCAATAACAAAACGCAAGTAAACACATTCGTCATTGCTCGGATGCATTGTCTAAATGCCCCCAATGCATTGGTTGAATAGACATTCATGTACCCAGGAACAGGCTTTCCCTGTTTCCAACATTGGAATGTTTTTGATGATGCATTCCATGTAAAATATATCGGCATCTCTGAGTAAAGTAGTGTTCTGGTAAATGGATCATTTGTGCATGTTGCGAAAAAACTTGTAAGCATTGTTGCTGGTGGTCATTGTGCTCTCTGAGCTGCATTTGCTACAGTAAAATAAACTTGTTGTCCATTCTCCAGATGCACAGCCAAATGTACCACAGTGGGATGTTGTTTGTGTATAGAGAATGAAAAAATTCTCCAAATAGCCTCATTGCTGCTAACATATCTTCCTATTTGATATTGCAAAACTTCATCATTAGCATCAGGGGCTGCAATACCAAATGCACCCATGTCACTTCCTTTGGTGATGTACTTGCAAACATATTTGATGGACTTGATAGAATTGCAGTACTCTACATTGCAATGTGCTTGAAATGTTTTGGAAAGCAGTGGCGAATACGGAACAGTCCAGTTGTTATTGACTACAATGTCCTTATTCTTGACATTCAACGTAATTGTTCTGCCATTATCCTCTGCGGAGCGATGATGATACAGGGGATAACCATCATTACCTGTGATTGTGTCAGCCAACAAAGCTCGTGGATAATGTTTGGAGCATTTGTTTTTGATCATACACAGTGATTCCAGGTTGTAATAGCCGCATGGTCCATGAATCATTTTAGTTTTCACAACTTCATACAACTCTGCGTCTGTTTCAGGATCAAGAACTTCTGCGCAAATAATGCTGTCAATTTCATCTGGTCTTATTTTCTCTACCATCCACAGGAGAATATGTGCATGAGGGAGTCCTCTTTTCATCCACTTCACAGAGTAGGCTACATCCAACATCTCACATCTCCAAAGACTTGATACTTCATAATGAAGTCCTTGAGTACATTGAGTTTCTGTTTGAATACTTATGCTGTAATGTCGTGACAATTACTGGATGACTGACCAGGTTGTAACAGCTGTGTGATTTCAATCCATTTAGGTTTGTAAGTGAAAGTAATGAAAACATCGAGTCTACCGTATTGATGCACGTAGGTCATCGCATTTTGCGCATATTTGTTCATGTGCCTCAGACTTCCAACATACGTTCCTGGCAAAATTGTCAGTCGGCCTACATTGTTTACGTTTCCATCTAAATTTATGGCATCATGCAGATGAATATATTGTTCTGAATGCAATTTTTGCTGATTTAAACGTATGTATGTCAGATGTTCTGTCTCAATTTTGATGTACATATCAACAACAAACTGATGAGACAGTCTGCGGCATTTCAATATGTGATTATTCTTGTTTCGACAAATCATCAAATGGTAGGCAAAGAAATTCATCGAGCTGACCTTTTTGTTTATTTCTTGACCTGTCAATGAATAATGAATCAGTACATTTTCCTATCATTTGAGGTAGAATTGTTTGTAAAAAAATAGGACGGAACCTCCACTTTATAATTTGGTTAAAAAGTACTTACCAGTTAATGGATTAATCATCTTGATAAAAAAATAGTATCCATCCTCTCCTTGGCAAATTATCAGTGGGTATTGTAAGGCATCATACAAAAGATGAGTTTTGCTCACACGGTGAAGATTATTACCATCAAGCCGTTGAATAACAATATTACAAGACTCCAAATTCTTACCAACAACAACAATTGCAACTTCATTTAACGTCGGTGCATTGAAGCGTCTTTCTTGCTCACCTGCTGGTCTTTTGTCAGGTCTGGTCACTATTTTGTGATCATCCAAATGCATCATTTCCAGTGCAATTTTGAAAAATTTAATTAATTCATTACGTTCATGTAATAGTTCTTTTAGTTGTGCTACAATGTCTCGCTTTACCACACGATTGATGGCACAACGCTGATTTATTTCATTGTTATAGTTTCCAAGGAAATAAACCTGAAAAAATTTGCGCTCATCATTTACTGGTGGCAATAGGGCACCTGCACGATGATGAATTTTGCCTTGAATCGTTAAAATTAAAAACAAATTATTTATTAAAACATTTTGAATTGTTGATGTTTGATTGTGTATGTGATGTATGTAGCAGTCAAAAATAAATTTACCTTAAAAGTCGGGCTGAAACATCAACGATACTAGTGGTTCTGGTGGGAATATCAATTGTGGTAATTTGACCTTTCCACTCGTACAACACAATCCTGGCAGTTCATGTAGAAACTGCAAAGCATTGCAATGCTTTCAAACAATACTCATTGTTCCAAAGTCAATAGATACATCTTTAGTGTAATCAATTGTTGGATCGTATCTGAAAGCCAAACGTTCATATAAAATTGTTACATTTGGCCTTCAGTTTTGTCACCTTTCCAAATTATTTTGTATGTTGTCTCCAACCAAGTGCCTCAAACTCAACTGTCTCTGCTGATCGAGAGTCATAATTGATCGTTCTTGAGAAATTCTTATTCGATTTGCCTCCAAACGCTGTCTACGCTCCTCATCACTCTCATTGACTTGACAATCATGTATTTTTCTTGCATTGCGCGTATATCGGCCAATATTTTGAGGCCTTGTTGATTGCATCTTTCCAAAAAAATTCAATCATAGATGATAGGTTAAATATAAAAATAAATTTTGGATTGAAAAAAGTCAATCAACACAAAAAGTAGTAGAAGTAAAAAGAAGGTGCATCACAAAATAGTCCAAATTGTGTTGAGTATAGGCATGTGATAGATACTGCAAAAGTGGGTATCTCTTAGTTTTTTATAATTTGCATTTAGCTTTTCGTTGATTTTTCAATATGTACTATTTAAAGTCACGCAACCAATACCTAAATTAATTATTTTGAAGAATCTGAAACATCGAAATTAATTATTTCCATACCAATCACAATAGTTCTGTTTGATTGAGCTACACCAACTTACACCAACCCACACTGGTGGGACTATTCCACTAATTTTCAAGTAAAACTGGGTCTAAAGTCATTTAATATTCTTACATTTGTAGACTCATTCACCCAGTTTAAGCTGGTGTAAGTTGGTGTAGTTCAATCAAACAGAGCTTTTGAAAAAATATTTTTATTAAAGAAAACATTTAATTGTAGATGTTTGGTTAAAAATCTAGGATAAACAAAAGTCAATATAGACAAAAAGAAGTAGAGGTAAAAGAAGGTGAATCATAAAAGTCCAAATTTTGTTAAATATATGTATGTGATAGATACTGCGAGATTGGGTACATCTTATTTTATTATCATTCACATTTAGTTTCTCATTTAACTCGCAATATGTACTCTTTAAAGTCATGCAACTGATAAATTAATTATTACGAAGAATCTGAAACATCGAAATTAATTATTTCCATACCAATCACATTGAAAAGAAATCACAATTTTTGATATTTTTATTTAAAACAACATTCAATCATAGATGATACGTTAGATGTAAAAATAAATCTAGGATTATGAAAAGTAAATATATATACAAAAAAATGAACAGATTCATCGATGAGAATTCCCTAAGATTCATCTACGAATCTGTTCATTCTAACGGCATTAATTCGTCCACAAATCTTGAGTCATTTGTGGATGAATTAATGCCATTTCAATATGTATAGATATAGACTTAGATTAGAGTATAGGAATTCTAAGCTTTCTCAGCATTATATGTTTCATCGTAATTTGTCCGCAAATTACTCAAGTTTTGTGGACAAATTAATGTGGTTTCAATATGTATAAATATAGACTTAGATTAGAGTAGCGCTATATGTTTCATTGTAATTCATGGATGAATTAATGCCGTTTCAATATGTATAAATACAGAGTTACATTAGAATAGCGCTATATGTTTCATCGTAATTCGTGGACGAATTAATGCAGTTTCAATATGTATAAATACAGACTTAGATGTGAGTATAGGAATTCTAAGCTTTCTCAGCACTACCTATATGTCTCTTTGCTCTATGTTTCATCGATGTATTCATAATTTGGACTCGCCACCAAACTGTAATAGAATGAATATTTACCGCAAAATCCTGCAATAAAAAGAAAGAACAATGATAAAAAAGAGAGAATTAGCAACACCCATGAAGAAATGTTCACGAATTTAGATGGGAGGAAAACACTATTTCGAGGGTTGTACTTACACTAAATTAAGTGTTGATAAAGGTGTAATTTTAAACCAATTAATGATTAGTACAATGTGAAATGATATATCATTACTTAATGGATTCCTTTCGTTCTAGACTTGGTTCCTGGAGAATATTATGGAAAATGGATAAAAATGGAAAGTGATGAGAATTTTTGTCGCAACTGAAGTACTCACATCACTAACATCGATATTTTTCTACAGAAACTATCGATATTTTATTTTTGATGATGGATCGCGATGTTAGATATAAAACCTGTTTTGCGACTTTTCCAATTTTGTGGCAAACTTCTTAAAATTTTCAAATTTTTTTTTACATACAAACCTTGTCTTTACAATTACAAACGCAACAAAAGAGAAATCAACAAAAGTGGCCATTTCGTTCTCAACTGATGCTTCGTCATACATGTGGCAATTCATTTTTATATATTTAAATATTGTCATGGGCCAACGTTATCTTACTTGCCTCTATGTGCAAGTAAGAACATACAAACAAACAAAGTGTGTATATGATTTTGAATGTAGTGTTTTTGATGAGGAATGCCATTGTGGTACAAGATGTATAGTCCCCATAAGTGCTCCCCCAGTTTTTGCGCCGCAAAAATGATAAGTCAAATGCCTAAGGGGACTTATTGAGTCTACTGTTTTCTCACTGTCATCTCTTGTTATTAGAGGTTGGAGAACTAGTATATTTAACAAATTTTCAGTGGACGATATTTTGTAAAGATATACGAAAAAATAGAAAAATTTTATAAGAAAATTAAAAAGAAAAAGGAAATGCATAATTGAGCTCTGTCAATTCGACAGTAGAAAGATGAATGAAGATCATTGTGAGATTTTACTTGATTGTAGTGTCGTTCCATCGCTTTATCTGGTTTCAGACTTTTGTGGAGGGGATTGTGTATAAAATTTTCTACCGCTTAAAAGTTTTTCAGATTGATTCTGTTCACTTTAAGCAAAGTTAAGCTTGAAAGAATTCTAAGTAAAGGAATGCACTTTTCAATAGTGACATCACAGGGTATTGACATTTTTCTTATCATTGTTTAACAACAGAAACATGTTGCAATGTTTTCTTCCGTATCGCAGCTGGGTTTGTTTATTCCTGTTGTTGTTTTATTGCACGCATTTTTTCTTTGCTTATCTTTAGTTTCTTTCGTTAACGGAATTCCGAGAGATTTCAAATTCCTCACTTATTTTTGAGCGGGTATTAAAATTTGTTTCGAATATTACTTTATCAGGAATAATCTTATTTTCTCCGCACTAATTGCTCAGATCTGCAAGTGGGAGATTTATTCTTCAACTTTTTGCTTTCTAAGCACCTGCCTCTTTTTGGTGTGCATGTAGGGGCCAAGGGGTTGTATTTTATTGTCACAACGTTGTAATCAAACTTAACTGATTTCTTTTTCTTACTTATTTGTGTATTTTCTGTTTGTGAAATTTTATTTGTATCACATTTTTCAACTTGTTTGTTCTCTACTTTTTGTAATTGTGTATTATTTGATTGTTCAGTCTGTATATTTTCCTCTACTTCTTTTTGTGTGTATTTCTTTGTTGCTCTTTGGAGCATTTTCTTGTTGTCGTTGATAAGGTATGCAGGTTTCAATCTATCGATTGAGATTGTTTTTTATTCTCCTACAATTAGTATCACAAAGTTTTTGTATCTCATGATACAATCTTATAAAGACCAGCATATGGTTTTTCCAACGAAGATTTTATTTTTTCTTCTCTTATAAACACATGAAATGTAGTGGCCAAATGTTTGGAGAAATAAATCTTCGGTTGGCCATTACAGTCTGCCTGCTTCAGAAAGCTGTTAGCATTCATCCGTATGTTTTGGACTGAAAAAGTCCCCTGAAAGGCGTAGCTCTTTGCCAAGCACCAGCTGCGCTGCAGAGTGACCTGTATCAGTTTGGAGAGCAGATCGAAGGCCCAAGAGGATGGTTGGTAAGATGTCAACCCATCTCTTGGCTTTGCAAGCCATTATTGATGCTTTTAAAGCTCTGTGCCATCGCTTAACTTTTCCATTTGCTTGATGATGGTAAGCTGTGGTGTGCACCAAGCTTCTTAGACAACTTTCTAAAGAGTGAGCTTTCAAATTGGCGGCCTTGGTTCGTAATGATGACTTTGTAATCCAGGTGTCATATATCCTAGCAGCTACTGTCAGAGCTGTCATCTTATAGAGAGGAATTGCCTCTGGTTATCAAGTGGCTCTATCTATCAACAGGTATCTATATCCTTGTGATGGGGGTAATGGACCCACCAAGTCTATGAATTTTTTTAAACTGCTTTGTTTGTTTAAAAGATTTGAGAGGCGAACGAGTGTGTCTTCCTACTTTGGACTCTTGGCGAGCCCATTTGTTGCAGTCAGACTTCATTCATGGCCAAACAAACCTAGATGATACTAAACCAGCTGTCCATTTTGGTCCAGGGTGAGATAAATTGTGCACACTACTGAAAGCCAATATGCGGTACTTTGCCTGCAAGAATGACCTATTATTACCTGTATTAATATCACAAGTTAATAGAACATTAGTAACAGGGATTTTCCATTGTCTCAATTTTAGAGCTGTTTCATCATTTGACAACAGTTCTTGCAGTTCTGCATCCCTTAACTGTTCTTTAGAAATTTCAGCGTAAGGTAATTGAGATGGTACTAAGATAGCTTCGATCCTACTAAGAGCATCAGCTGGAGTGTTGAGTTTTCCTCTTATATACTGGATGTCCATAGTGAATTGTCCAATATAGTCCAATTGTCAAGCTCTTCTCGGAGAGGCGGGTTCTGTCTGTTGCGTGAAGGTATATGTTGATAGCTTATTTTAGAAGAAAGCGAGCGGTAACTTCTTGTCATTGTCCTTTTGGTAAAGAGTTGCAACAATAGGAAAGTCAGATGCGTCAGTTGCAACACATAATAGCAGGCTTTTGTCTGGGTTTGCGAGTAGAGTTGCATTTGCCTGTGTATCTTCGATATTATCAAAGGCTCTTTCAGCTTCTTCAGTCCAATCGAGTGGAGTCTTATTTTTCTTTTTATTTGTTTCAATCAATGCAAACAGCTTACTTTGTTCGTCTGCAGCATTTTTAATGCAACATCTATAGAAGTTCACCATCCCCAAGAAATGCCTTAGTTCAGCAACATTTGAGGGATTTGGGAAATTCAATATTGGCTCTACCTTGGTCTTCAGAGGAAATGCCTTCGGTCGAGACTTGGTAGCTGAGAAAGTCAATCTTGGTTAGTTTGTATAAACTTTTTCCAACATTGATAGTAAGGCCAGTGGCGTGTATATGCTGTACAATGGATTTTACATTCTTCTGGTGCTGATGCTCACCATCTTCAGAACAAATGCATATGTCATCCAAATATGCATAGGCAAATGGCAAATCCATAAACAATCCATTGATGAATCTTTTGAAAGTTTTTGCAGAATTACGGAGTCCAAACAGCATTTGAAGGTATTCAAATAAACTAAAAGGAGTTATAACCACTGTCTTTGGTATGTCCTGTTTACCCATTGGATTTTGATGGAATGCCCAGTTGATGTCAATTTTTGTGAACATCGTTTTACCCTTCATATTCGCATTGAAGTCCATTATGTTTGGACTGGATAGTGGTCAGGAACTGTTTTGGCATTTAAGGCCCTGTAGTCACCAACAATTTGCCACTCTCCACTTGCTTTCTTTGTCATGTGGATAGGAGAACTCTATGAATTTTTCAAGGGGTGGCATATGCCTTCTCCTATGATCTGGTTTTAGTATTCTCGTGTTGCTTTGAGTTTATCAGGCAGTAGCCTGCAGGCTCTATCATGGCAAAGAGTCATATTGTCTCAATGTAATGGACTGTATCGTGTTTATATGTAGGATGCCTGCGAATTGATGGCTGAGTAACTCCAGGATAGTCCGACAGAATCCGTAGGAATTGTTCGTCAACTTTTGTGCAACTGGGAATATTTGTGTCCAGTTGATATACTAGCGTTTTGCCTTCTACCCATAGATTAGTTTGACTATCTGTGATTTTTCCATGTTTAAGGTCTATGACTAGGCCAAAATGTGAGAGAAAATCTGCCCCCAGGATTGGTGTTGGAACGTCCACAATTTTGAAGGACCATGTCATGTCTCTTTGCAAACTGATGTTTACTTTGCTGTTTTCTATTCCATAAGCTGGAAGGTTTTGACCATTCACAGTTCAGAGATAGTATTTTGGAGGAAGTACCTTCAGATTTTTACTTACTGGTAATATGCTTAAGTCTGCACCCGAGTTGATTAGGTAACGTCTTTTGTTTGTCCTGTCCTTAATGAACAGGTGGCATGAGTATTTTTTCAAGGGGTTTTTGGCCACATAGATGGCCCCTCTATCTAGCTTGATGGTTTTTGCTTCTTATAGGGTTTTTCCCACCATTGACATCTGTTGTTGCACTTGGTGGCCTCTGTGCCAAATCTATTATGAAAGAAGCAGGTTTTATCATCCCAATTTTGAGACGGAGATTTGGACGATGATCTTCTAGGGGGAGTTAAACTCTACCACTGATAGAATTGCAGCTTTGGTCTCTTGACCTTGACTTTCTGTCATTGCTTTTATTATTACTCCTGCTTTTTGAGCGGTTATTACTTCTACCATTATTTTTTGGTTTATTATTGTTCTTCTTTTTTACTTCACTAGTCAGCTGAGCTATTTGTATTCTAAGCTGGCCTAGTTCTCCATTTTTTGCTGACATGGTACTAATTGAGGATGTTGATCTCAAATGTTCCAGCTCACTGTCAGCACTTCTTACTAAGAAGTCTAGGTCTGTGGATGTGTTTATTACCATGGTACCCACAGCAGCCAGACACTACATTTTGGGGGAGTTGTTGACAGAACTGGTTCCTAATGACCGATGGTGATCAGCATTTTGTCTTAGTTTGGCCATGAAGATGGAGGGTTTGTCATCTTCCATCTTCATTCCTCCGATAACATCGTCAATTATTTGGTTTTTTATTTTACCAAATACACTTCTGATTTTTCTCCATAACTACGAGTATTTGTCTGCTTCTGTCGGAGGGCATTCCATAATATCCGGAATGTGATGTATTATTTCAGCTGGCATTCCACCACAGATGTGTATATATTTCTAGTTGTTCTGTAGGTTCTCTGTTTTAAATTTACTTTCAAGGAGAGTTAACCAGAGTTCTACTTCATTTGATAGGAATTCCAGAATCTCAATCCTCCATCTTTGGAATGTAGGGTTCTGTAGTGGTTGTATCGGCAGTAAATGCAGCAACTGAGCCAATACCTCGGCAGTCAACTGTGGTTGACTACTCTTGCCTGCTCCAGGTTGATTTGACGACATCTGGTTTGATGTGTTACCACCAGCATTGGTTGTAGGCATTGACATGGTTGATTGTATTTGCCTCCGCTGCAACTCTTGTGAGTCAGTACTTCTTGCAAAAATTTGCCCAGGCTCCATCTGTCGTTAGTCTGGGGTTGGAGGGTTGGAGTCTTGGCTCAAGTTACAACCACTCCAGATCCGTTTTTGTTGTTCCAGAGTTTTAAAGATGTCAGAGTCTCTGGGGAAAGCTTGAAGAGTTGGCGGATGAGGGCAACTTTGTTCCTCCAGGTCTGCTTTCTTAATTCCCTTTTAGAAAATTTATTTGGAAGGAGGGGTATAATCTTCCCACTTTATAAGCCAGACCTCTTCTTCAACAGCTAAAGGTGTCTAGGTCTGTGAAAATATTTGTATCACAAGCGAGTAACTTGCCAGCACAACACACCTAGTTTTAGAATTAGTGCTATGTGCCTAGAAACCCACGACATAACCAAAAAATCATATCGGTGTCACCACTGTGGAATACCTTGTCATGACAGATATTCACACATAAAAGGTTTTTACAGCTTTTCGTGTTCTACCAATTCATACATTGTAAGTATGGCAGAGCCAAATCTAAGGCAAACACTGGCAATTTTGTTGCCTGTTTCGTGAGTTTATGACATAATACGTTCATGTACCAGTCTGTGACATCACCAAAATCTTTATCTATTATATTGTCATCGGCTAAACGTTTTGAATGTAGTGTATTTGATAAGGAATGACGTTGAGCGTAGGAGATGTATAGTCCCCACAAAAGTGATTTGAAACACTATCACTCCAAAAGTACTGGACAGATTTGCATGAGATTTTCCAGAGAAAATTGTGTTATTCCATGGAAGGTTTATTACCATAAAGTCCGTTATCTCCCTGAGAGCAAAGTTACCAATTTTTACCATCTATGAAAATAGAAAACGGACAAAACATTTCTTGAACCATGGAAGAAGATTAGAAAATATAATTTAAGAAAAACTTCTCCCCCTCTCTTTTTTATCATCTGACGACTACTGGTTGGTGAAGTGGATATGATTCTTTCTGCCTCTCTCTGTTACGTTTCTTTTCATCAGGATTCATTTGGGTCTACGAAAATGGGATTAAAACTTTGACTGTATAGTACTGGACCAGTAAAGAACAACGATTTCTGGTTAGACATGCCGGCGCTAAATAGGCAACCACTGCGTACGTACTTTACACTACGTATTATGTGCGCTATTTTTTTGAATTTAAGGGATGACTTTATCAAATGTATTCTAAATTTTTGAACTCATGCAAAACGTCGAAAACCCGCAGAAGGTACTCTAGGGTTGCGTACTTTTACGCCGACATGTCTTTACATTAAAAAGTACATTGGTATTATGGAGATTTATTGGTCCAGTAATATATAGTCAAAGAGTTAAAACAATTGTTAGATACGACGCAAGTAAAACTGCGAGAAACAGCTCGCATAGGTCATAAGGTCATTGTTAATACTTTCTCTGAAAAAGAAGAAAAAGTGTTTTGTTCGTTTCTATAACATAATTTTTAAATATTTTCGTATTTTCACTGGTTCTATAAGAATTTTGTAGAATTAGTGTAAATTTTTGAATTGTATAATACAGATGATGAAAATACACTTGAAAAAGTAAATGGTTTGCTGCTTACTCTTTATATTGACTTTATTCAAAAGACAGCAAAAAAGAGGTAAAATGTTTAAAACGCAATAAATAATGCATTTATCCGGCTTACAAATACCATGGGTTTATTCATTTTAAAGTTTTTTTCCTTCTCTTATTTTCAAATTCCTAACTCCATCAGCTTACAACAGACACTTATAACCAAAGAACAATAAGTAACTGTCGTTTCGTTCTTCGACATTTATGAATTCGCCATTATGCTACTGCGTTTGAATTTTAAATGCGTTTTAGTTCGAGCCAACCGTAAAAGATCGACCAGATATATATTGCGAGAGTAATTTTATGAGTTTTGTTTAAGTTTTCCTTTGAAAAGTTTCCCGATCCAATTTTGGAGCAAAAAGCACATCTTATGCTATTTTTATTCGCCATTTTCCTAGTGCATTTGGTATTTTCTACGGATTTAATTAATGGTGAGAGAAAGTAGTGGTATTTTTTGTTGCTCTGTTTTTTTTGTGTGTTTTTTGTTTTTTTTTATTCTTTCTTCATTCTGCTTAGTATTTTTGAACCAGAGAGAATAACGAGCTTTGAACTCTAAAATTTGAGTAATCGAAATTCTTGTCTCAGATTTTCATCTGAAAAAAATCACGTTGAAAAAGAAATGTTTTATTATCTACTTTTGCAGTGTACCTAATCTTACAAAGATTTGGAATTTTTTTGAGCAAAATAATTACCAATATCGCTCTGTCTGCAGTACAAGTAATGTTCATTCTTATTTTTTCTTCTCCTTGGAGAGAAAATTTTCATAGGTACTCAGTTGTAATATTCCTCGGGAACTGCCCACTGCAATCGCTGATTTGGAACTGAAGAGCATTTTTATAAATCTGTTCTATAGGGAAAAAAGTGCATAACTTTTCGCACTTCTTAAAAACAGGCTGTTAGATTTGGAAAAGAGCGGCACTAGTTCTCTGAAAAGTAGAACTTAAAAAAAAAATTATTTATCAAAAAATGATAGTTTTCTTAACTCGAGACTCGACTCGAGGAGTAAGTTCTCTTGAAAAGTTATTCTTTAAAGATATGATCATTTTCACAAAACATGCCCTGTTTTTTTCATAATTTTCCTTCTTATTAAAAAATTTCTTAAAGTTGTTCTATTTGAGTTGAAATTTTTTGAGTTTTTCGACTTCGCAAATCTGTGTAAGATCTAACTTTTAACAAGGCTGGTTCAGAACAGAAACATGAAAGTATCACTTTTTTTCCCCGTCAAACTCAGAAAATATCATAAAGGTTTGTCAGTTTATTGCCCCAAGTTTTTCTGATGAATTAATTTTGGCCTTTTTTATTCTACGTTGGTGTATTTTGTAAATCATAAAGTCAAGTATAGGTTATGACTGTAAGCTAAACTTCATTAGTGACTTAAATTATGTTTGGACCATGATTCAAGTTGGATGTTTTGTTAGGAGTCTGTGTAGTATAGTGGCTCGATACCATCGTCCCGATGCAAAGAAAAACGTTTAAAAAAAAATTATATAATATAGGTAGTGTATTATATTCTATAAAATAGTAATAATATAATGTTTGTTTTTAAGTACCGTAATTCATAGCGGTTTTCTGGAGTCAGGGTCAATGCTACAAACAAAAGTGTTGAAACTATATTCACTTACAATGAAGTTAACAATATTTTTTGTCTCAAACTTTTTTTTGTACTTCCTATATTTTTCGAGATACAAGGAAAAAACCATTTTTCAGTAGGTTCATCTCCCGTAAGAAATTTATCATGAGGGGCGGGAGTGAGATTTTTAGTACAGTATTTCTGGAATGATACCCTATATTTTTTCATTATCACCTACCCATTTTATACCATAAAATGTATCATCATTTGCTATTTCTATTGGATTAAAAAATGGACAGAAGAACTGAAAAAAAAAACCGGTATTTATATGTATAAGGTGTTTTGGTAGACGGTCTGCATCTGCTAAGACACGCCTGTTGCGAGATGGTTTCCGAGATGGTTTGCGTGTATATGTTACCGCCAGTATCCAAAATGAATCAATACCAGTTTTCACCAATCAATACTATTTATTCCTGACCTCTTTTGGCAATACTTGTTTTGACTAGTCAAAACTAATATTGACTGATATTTTATTACTTTCTCAGTCAATACTAGATCTGACTAAAGTAATAACTAGACAGTATTAGTCTTGACTGGTGAATACTGGCATCAACTGAAAATTATTAATGTAAAAAGTGGATGTTAGTCAAAACCTGTTCTTATTCATTATATGAATCTGTAGAAGAAATTATGGAGGCTTCGCTCTCAAACTCCCCTTTTTAAAATTTATTAATTTTTTCAAATCGCCTTATCCTTACACTGTCAATATGATAAAGCCATTCGTCTCATCTAACCACCTACTATATGACAAAAGCAGCTATATGTCCAAATTAATTCAAAAGAATTAAATAATTAAAAATATCACAACAAAAATAGGGTCGTATGAAATAATAATTTGAATTAAAGAAAAATTATTTCTGTTACATGCCCATGCCTATCATTAGGTAAATTTGGTTATTTAAAAAAAAGTTGGAAAAAAAATAGGAAAAAGGGAGGTTTAGAGGGCGAAACCCCCAATCATTTCTTCTACACATTCGCGATTTTGACCTCACCAAACCACCCACTGTACAATAAAAGCATAGGACGTATTTGTCAGAAATTAAAATTTTTCTGAAAATAACAAAAATAGAGCCATAGGAGATAATAATCAATAATAAATTGATAAGATTGAAATTCGTATTTACTTTTGTTTAATTCTGACCGGAGTAATATTTTTTTCAATTAGGTAATACTATTTTTGCCTAATCAAAACTAAGATATAATTTTTGTTTGGTAATTAATAGTTTTAATCGAAGAAACATTTTTTCTTTGGTCAAGTTAGGAATAAATAGTATTGACTGGTCAAAATTAGTTTTGATTAAAATCAGATTTTGAAGGTAATGTATATAATATTTTCCGATAAAATTTACACAAATACGAAGTATGTGATATGTTTTCAAAAAATTTGATGAATGAATTTTTCATTTCGGTGTCAAAAATTATCATTTTTTTTTTTGTGAAATGAAAAATTATTCCAAGTTCTAACTAAACCGAATTTAGAAAATAATTCGATGGTCCTCTTTCTTGCAGTGACAAGAGTTATTGATTATATAAAAAAAGAAAAAATGTATGTAAAAAAAATCTCCCACATTGCAAAACGAAGTACAGTGCAGTTGTCTACGTGCTGATTACGAAAATAATAATGGAGATTTTAGTGTCCGTGTTCAAATTTAGTGAATGGAAGCGGGTGAGGATAGGTGAAAGTCGACCTTTCGCTTAGATCGGATTGTTTTAAGGATGAACCCTAAAAAATGAATTTTTTTGGACCATTATCAGAAATGTAAAAGAGGGAAAATCACACTGAATAGCTAATAAGTTCGGAACAAATTGACTAGTCAAAACCTTAATTGGTAGGTTTGGTTTTTGTATAGAAGGTACTGTTTGTACCAAATTTCGTGATTGTTGAAAAACAATTGCCACTTTTATTAAGATAACATGAAAAATTAGCACCTCCAAAAGCCCCAGGGAATGAACCATAATACCAATAGGAATCAAATTTGGAAGAATGTCAGATATACTTCAAATCAATACTTGTAATAAATGTTGTGACTATAGCTTGAAAATTAATCCTTTTAGAGATATTAATCTGCCAAAACAGTGATAAAATCGTCCTCACCTGACGTACCTTAAGGTCTATCCGCACCAAAATTGTAGGTATTGTCCTTGACCTAATCCAAATTGGTATACAAAATTTCCGGCCTATCGATTGAAAATTGCGACTTATACTCTGTTCAATAAAAAATTCATACAAACTGACCTACCGGACGGACTATGTGCCCGATTCAGACAGAAACAATAGGGTTTTTTCTTAGATGGGTCCGAATATGTGTTTTAAATTTCGAAACCATCAGATCAAAATTACGCCTGGAAATGAACTCAACGCAAAAAGGGTACATATAAAAAATGAATTCTCAAAAATAGTGCCAAAATGCTCAGAAGATCATGAAACGATAAACGTATTTACTCCAAACCCTAGGTCCGAATACTCAGGCCATTTTAATGAATAGATGTTTTTTAAATATCTACTTAAAAAATCGAAGAGTATTGGAAGATTCGCAACTCTGGACTTTTTCGCTAATTTGAGTCATATCCCATTTTAACACAATCGAAAAGAAATTTGAATCGAAACGTGCTGCTATTACATCACCGTCGTTGTAGTCGTTGCAGCAAAATAGCGCAGCCTATTTAAAAAATTTCCATTTTAATGGAAAACAGTCACCGGGGGATAATTTTGCTAATGGAAAATAGTTAAAACAATAAATAATTTACGATCAAAAAGCGTTCCAATTTGCATTTTACATACATTTTTCTTCGTATTCTGCATTTAGCGTCTGCAACGCCAAAGAGCTACCTATATCTGGATTCTAATTTTTGATTTTTGAGCCTTCTGCAGAGTGATAAATAATAAATTCGTAAGTTGTTAACATGAAATTCATTTTGAAAGACTTCGATTTCCTGGTGTAGATCCAGTTTTTTCGCAATTTTTCAGACTGCCAATAGAGTCCTCAGAAGAGAGTTTTTTTATTTGCAATAAGGTAGTTTGGCGTGACATCCGAACTGAAAGTTTTATCTCACTGGATGGTTAAAATACATGAAAAGCATAGTGCATATTCAAATTTTTGATCATAATTATCTTAAAAAAAGTAATAACTAAGTACACTGATAACATGAAATTGAATTCGTCTTCAAATCACAGCAGTGATACTGTCTTTTTTTTTAGAAATCATTTGTGAATGAAGAATTTACTGTTGGTGTGTAAAAAAACACATGTGCACAAGACGGTACATAATGTATGAAACAATGGATAACAAAGTTACATTATGCATTGTTCTGGAATGGTCCGTTTTATATACTTGCAAGAAAATTGTTGACTGACATGAAAATTTCTTTGAACCATCTAATTATAACGTCGTTTCAGATCAATATAGCGTTACAATATCAGCTTAATTGTGCAGCTGCAGTGGCACTAGAGTAGGATTGTGGCTCTTCACCTGAGAATTGTCAGTTTCAAATTCCGGCTGGTCTAAAATTTTGGAAAATTTTTTTCTTTTTTTTTTAAATTTTTATTTGTAAAATGGTTTGTTATGTTCGTCGATATTTTTTAATGCTTTTAAGAATAATGATTTTTAGATTAGACATGTTTTTAGTTATAATGAGTTCAGATACTAGAATCACTCAATACTAAGTTCACTCATTGCATAGGCGGTGGGATCTTTTGGGTAGATGCTGGAGAATGGTCCATGGTATGCCACTTTGAGGGCGACAATGGTGGATGGACAAAGCCCCACTCCCTGGAGTTCACCCTACTCTGCCAACATACAAAGCGGCATGCTTTGGCCAAGGCCCCCCATCGTCCGAAAGATCCCTCCGCCAGTACTATACTGTCCTTTACTCTCTCTAACACATATGAGAAACAGTAATAAAAAAAAATTCGAGAAAGATATGTTTCATGGTTCGAAGAAATTTTCCTGAGAGTCGACGATCCTCTTGCAAGGGGCACATAATCGTCCACTTTATTCACAAGTGTTGCAAAAAATAGTGTATGACACATGTGTGTATTGTATATCGTAGGTGATTGATACTCCTGTGATTTACATCATTCGCCTTCGGCTCTTGCTACAAAAATCACACCGAGATCAAAATCACCTACTTTATACACGTATTTCACAAATAACCATTTCAGAAGCTAGTAGATATATTGTTAACATTTTTCGGTTCGGAATACGAAACGTACATATGGGAAATCCTGAGAATGAAGAAACTTTAATCGGGTGTGGTGGCTCAAAAGTACCCTACGGAATATTAATAACCATTTTCTTGGATAGAATTAATTACGTGGTCGCCTTTCGAAAACGAGTAAACGTGGAAATTTTGCGGTTTTATCGTGCAAAAGATTATCACGTATCTACCCGCTAATATTTAATCACCCAACTAGTGAAATTCATAAAAATTGGCACAAAGTACCTAAAGCTCAAACCAGACTCCTAATGGTATTAACCTTCGTTTATTTTCGCCCTAAGGTAGTTCCTAGAAGGGGATTAATTTGAAACTTAAAAATTTTTTGAAAATGTAGGTAGGTAGCCCATTTCCTTACTATGCTTTGTGAAATAATCTTCAACGTATTTTCGCATCGAAAATCTTATACTCGTCCCATTATATATTCGATCTCATCTTTCTCCTGGAAATAACACAGATAATAAATGATGAGCGGTATTCAAAAAGGATCGACACATTTTGGTTTTAGTTGAAAAAAATTATCTAATTTTTTAAAAACTGCCATGATATCTGGTTTGATTTTTTACGTGCTGATTAGTGTTATGGTCATTTTGTTTTTCCCATTCGTAACTGTATAAAAAGATAAATTTTGTTTTATAGTGGTAGCCTACTTACCAAGCGAAGTATTCATTCACCAAACGAAATTACAGTATCTGATTATCGATAGCAGGATCTCGTTGTTTAGATTTTACATTCTTGTTTGGTCACTCATTCAGATTTTTTAGTAGCTTTTCGTCCAGCAGAAACGAGTCTTTCTTAAAATATTGATTGGATATTGAATGAATTTCACTTTATAAGTATTTAGTGATACTTGCTGACATACATTTTATTGTATTTTTCAAAAAAATGCAGCTATTGCATTCAGTGCAGTGGTGGCATCTGGTGGTGGGACCTGTAGAAAAGCACCGATCCTGAATCGTAAATAACGAATATATAGGTCATTTAAATTCTTCTTCACACAATTTATTTATACATTTCCACTTTTGCTCATTTTGGCATTTTTTGGAAGTCTGTGAAGTGTCCGCTGTTTGACTTGTGGAAATGAAACGTGAGGTAGTATTAGAGGCTTTCATGGGCTACACATTCTTGTAAAAACTTTTGAAATTCATTCGGTAGTTTTGGAGGATGGGGTTTTTAAATTTTTGCAAACCCACCATGTTGTCATCACAATTGAAAGATTTTTGCTTGAAATTTTTATGGCTGTTAGAGATTATTAAGGACTGGTTTGTGTATTGAATTTGAGCGAAATCGGTCAATTGGTTTTCGAATGGCAGCCATTACAAAATTTGACACTTTTGAAAAATACACATATACCAAGGTTCAGGCGCGGAAGAGATATTTGAATTTAACAAAATTTTTAAAATATATTTTAGCCCCTGTCAATAATAAAGTATATACTTATTGTATTTTTATTGTTTTGAATGCTTTTGTGAAATTATCTTTCAGTATGTTATAATTCCTTTGCTTATTTATGATTAGCTGAAAATAAATTCCAATAAATATAACATTCTATTAGCTGATGGCAAACGTTGTAGATAAGTCAATAGAGCTTTTAAAAATTTGGCTTATGATTCATTTCAGTGGTAAAATTATGTAAATATGCACAAGTAGATACATACTAATAGAAATATTTAACACGCCAAAAATAGTTCGTTGTGACTTCTTTACTACTAGTCCAGTCAACTAACTAAGAAGGTGTTCTGGATGGAAATTCGTGGATTTGTTTGAAGGTTTTTCGAGATAAGTATGCTAAAAATCCCTGAATCTCCGAGATGAGAAACTTCAGTACATTAAAAATGTGTACCTTTTTTGATTTTTAAAAAAAATCTCACTAATGATTGGTTACAGGCCTAACATAGTTACGTTGTAATAATAATTTTGATAAAATTTTTCCACAAATATGTTTCAATTCATTTTGTTTGTATTTCTCAGTCTTTGAGAAATCTGCCTGTCGAAATCGTATTTTTTTCCGAAAAAATGGCAGTAACCTGACGTGTACCTAAAAGTGTATTTGAAAACTATGGAAAGGATTTATCTTTATATTTAATAGGTAAGCAGTTTTTTTCTACTCATTTTTACTCTGGAACTAATGGACAAATTTTATTGATACAAGTCTCGTTTGAAAACTAATGAAATAATGAAAATCATTATCGATCTTTTGGAATCGACTTGGAAATCTGTCTTTTTGCTAACCAAAATCTATTTGATAATAACCTCTTTTTGGTGTATGAGTTGAAAAAAGATATTCTTGATGATCACCATGATTGTAACTTACTACTCTTTCAATTTCTAAATTTTTTCCTTATAATTATGTGTGGCTTCATCATCAGCCGGAAGTATCTACCAATTTTGTGTTTTTAACTGCGAAATTGGTTTATATGTGTGAGTAGATAGTCCATTTAACGTAGTTTTTTCATTTTACTTATCATTGGCATCTAGAGTGGTCTGTGGCGGGGTTATATTAGCTGCGACACGCCCTGTTTCTGAGAGTCTAAATGTGCTTCCACATCATGGTGTACGCGTTTGATCGTCTGTGTCTACTGTCTTTTTAATGCACCGTGCACTATAATTTGGGTCATGGACATGGTCCTTGACCTGTCTGTTGATGTTGGGCCGAGCTCTAAAAGAGAAAAATAAGGGAAGAGGTCCCCACATTAAGCTTGTATGATTTTTGGGGGCCTTTGTACTCTGAACTTTGAAAGTTTTATCGCTGTATTTCTTTTCCACTCAATTTTAAACAGTACCTATTTGAAAACTTTGCTATACAACTGTTTTTTTTTGTATTTTTTCTTTATATTTTCACCGTTTTTGATGAAACGTGATCCGATAAATTATCGTTTTGAAACCTTGTGACTTGCTGAAAACTTTCGTGCATCTTCTATAAATTTTTCTTCGAATCGTTTCTAATAACATTCTTTATCATCTTGGGTGCACTGGTACCCTTTAACTTCAATAGAAATCTGCGTTAAGAGGAAGTACGTATACAAAAGTGTATTCTCATATTTTCTCTGTACAAACGAAACATCTTCGAAAAGCTTAAAATGATTTTTATTTTCGATGGACAAGAAGCAGAATTGGGCTTACATTTTTTGTTACTTTTAGTTTGATTTTTTTTGCGTGAATTTTTTTTCCCTTGATGGAAGAAAAAACACAGACCTTTTCTTTTTCTCATCTTCTGTAGTAATTCCATAGTTACCGACAAAGAATTGGTTACTCTTCTTAGTGACGGTCTGTATTGTTTTCTTTTTTTTTTCGTTTTCATTGTGGCGGAAAAAAGTGGAAAATAGAACGTTTTTCGTGGAGACTGTTGTGTAACAAAAATTTAATTAGAACTGAACAATTCGAAACATCGTTCGTCGATTTTTCTTTTCTCAGTTTGTGAGTAAAAACAGATTTCCTTGTAATGTTCAAGATGTTATTTTTACCGTGTTTGAGCAGTGTTCGGTCTTTTTGCCTTTTTTTTGCACTCTTTGTTTCATCCAGTGTAGATTTTTACGGTTTACAATTATTTTTTGATATTGTGGTTAGAGAGATACGAGTAACAGCATGATGTATTACCAAATGTACAGAAAATCAAAGAAAGAAAGTAGATTATGGAGAAATATCTTGCTATACCCAAAAATTCTGAATGTTTTCCGTTTTGAAATAATTGCCTAGATTTTATTGAGATTTACTTAAAATATGAGTTAAACTTTTTTTATGCTAGGTATTTTCTTGTTAGGTACCTACTCTTGTATATATTTGATGTAAAGATAATTTTTGACAATTATAAAAGTTTTCTGTTAGTTATAATAAAAATTAGTTTGTTATTCTCTCCTTCTGCCTTTTTCTGTAAATCTGTATTCAAATCTCATCTTACGTCTGTTTTATGGAGTGCAGTGATGCATGTGTAAAATACTCTGTATTTGAAGCTAATTCAACTAAATCTCGAGATTAACAGACTCAATCGCTGTTCATTGAAAAAATTCGACCTTCGAGATCTTATGACTGTCATATTTTTCTTACGTATTGGAGATTTTTGAAAAAAGGAATACCAGCTATAAACTAGAAATAGGAGTCTGCTTGGCATAGTGGTGAGGTATATTAGATGCTTCGCCTGCTATCGAAAGTATATGAGTGTTGGTGCTCCAACATATGATTATAAAATTCATGTTGGTGGACCACTGGCCCCTGGATTCCAATCATCTCTCTTTCCTACTTTCATGTGAAATATATCATCCAGATTCTGGGTAAAATGGCCTAGTAGCAACCTGAAAAAAAAGAAATTTAAATAAGTTACAATTTGGTGAGTAAGGGTCAAGAATGTTGGCGTTTGGTCTCGAACCGGAAAACTTCCGGACGGAAGGAAGAGGACCTGACCATTGTGCCAACCTAACCACAATGATTGCTATTATGGTACACATCGTAGGTGCCATTTAGGAATTGTAGTAATAGTTCCGCATAAGCCCAGGGATTTCTATAAGTAGTTTGAAGGTAAAGAAATAAAACAAAAAAATAATAATAATAATAAACACAAAAAGAACTGCTATTTTAATATATTATTTTAACTGGGAGACTTGTAGCGTATGGAAACTGAGAGTCAGCCGAAAAATGTACGTATTTCAATATTAACAATCATTAACATTGATACGAACTATCCAGCTGATAACCACCTGTAAAGTATGAGAAATTTTGAAAAATTATCTATGTTTTTGTATTCGGCTGATGTTATTCAAAATTGTAGTGAAAAGAAAAGAATTTTATCCTCTCGAGTATTCAACTTCTGCGGAATTTTGTAAATAATTTCAGTCCAAAAGTGATGGCTAATATTTTGGGTGCGGGGTTATGTGGTAATGTGAGCCGGGGTATTTCGAAGTGTTGGGAATTATAATTTGAAAGGTTTTTTCTATGAAGTAAGATACGCTTGTTTCACCCTCATTATCATACCCGGCCGCTACTTGACTGTTGTGCATACAAAATAGAGCAGTGTCTGAACAGAAAGATCCATCCACAAACCAATGATGTCAACCGACGAAATACGAACCATTAACACAGAAGACAAAATACGTTACGTTATTATCTGTAACATTGTTTCATTTGAGCCTTTTCATTTACATTACAATAGAAGCTTTATACAGGCGAATTTCGGAGAAAGTTTTATTGTAACAATGTTCCCTCTTCTCCGTCATCGACATCTTCATCATCATAAATTTTAGAGAATACTGTTTCCGTTTCTAATTCTGTCCTAAATTTCACAACACTATACTGTGTGGGTAGGTACTCATACTTGACGCAAAGGTTGGAAAATTTGCTTTACCTTGCAAGAAAAGGTTCTCTTTAACACGTGTCGTATTCAAAGAGTAGAACTTCATGTGAATGTCATTATTTCGACTCTGAAGGGTTGAATTAATACCCTCCTTTCTTACCAATCTTGTTTTACATTTTTCTAGGAAACTGCTGCACTAATAGGCACAAAACTCCTACCAAATCTGATTCTATATGAGAAATATTTATCGAGTAAATGTAAACTCTATTCTTTTCGTAGTTTTTTCAAAAATATGAACCCAAAATTTTCTCCCGCAAATTTTTTTTCCAATTTTTTTGGAAATTTCTAAACTAATAAGCACGTAATTGTTATCAAATCTGCAACTATATGAAAACTAACTTACGTAAAAATCTTTGCCTAATCACTTTCGTATTTCTTCAAAATCCTGAAAATACTGCTTTCCTGGAAACTTTTTGTTCTCCAATTTTCTCGGAAACTATTGAGTCAATGAGCACTAAACTTCTATCAGACTTGATCATATATATGGACTACCTTTCGTGAAAATTTTAGCCCTATTCTTCTCGTAGTTTTTCCGAAACATTGAAAAAAGAATTTTCTCCAGAAATTGTTTCATTCCCAGTTTTGTTAGAAACTAACAAATAAATACCAAACTCTTACGAGATTCGCTCGTACATAATCATTTGTGTTGGTTCTGGAGAAAAATTTCCTCCAGAAGTTATTTATACTATTGGGTCTGCGTGTAATTTACAAACATTAGAGAAAAATCTACGAATTTTATTAATATTACCAATGATGAATGAGTCAGGATGTGATGTAATAGTTTTTTAGATTTAAATGAACTATTTTAATTTTTGCTTTGAGTAAAATGAAAAATTCGGACACGACCAAAGTTGCAAGTGAAAATGCAAAAGATAATAAGAAATAATCGTATGAAAAATCCTAAAAGAGCTTAAGAAGAAAAATGAATTTTAAGAAATGATAAAAATTTAATTGACAAATGTTTCCGAAAAAACTATTTTGTGGAAAATTCCAAGTTAACAATTAAAAAAATAATAATGGTAATACAATAAATGGAAAGGTTAAAAGATTGAAAAATAGCATAAGTAAGAACAAGATTACAAATACTTTATCAAATTAAATTTTCATGAGTTGTTTTTTGGTAACAAAATAAAACTGTCACTGTTTTTACAACATAAATTCAAAATGTTACATGTTTCATGCAGAATTTCAGAAGCTTCTTCAAAATTTGCTTCAGCATCAGTTGCATTTTCTACGTTATAAATTCAATCAATAATCGATTTTGTCCTTTCTCTGATCATTTTCATAACACGATAAAAGTTGGAACCATTTTATGAGTTTGTAGTGCATTCAATTTTAATAGGTAAATCTTTAACTGCTGGAGTGAATATGATGTTCTTTTCCCTCTCAAACAAATTATGTATGGAAATTAGACAGAAGAACGGATTGTTGATATAATCTGTCGGCAAAGTTTTAAAGGATTCTTATGTAAAGATCATAATAGCACATATATGTTTGCAGGGAAGCCTAGGTGTAATGAAATCAACAAGTACATTGAGGATATTTCGAGTCAGCCTAATAATTGACATTTGAATGAGACTCACTTCTGACTTCAAAAAGTCTGTTTTCTAATATTTTGATGCAGCCAGGGAAAAAAGTATTTTCAGCACTTTTGTACCTGCCATAGACTTGTTTAATGAATGATAACTGACGATTTCGCAGAAAATGTGGTATCACTTCGTTACAATCCTTGTAGTTGTGGCTGATCTTTCTGTTTTGAATTTCATAATCTTTCAAGGCTGATGGCCAATAGTTTTCGAGTATACAGCCTTAGCCACATTCTTCCAGAGACTTAAAATTTCATTTCATTGATTCTCCTCACATTCATGTGGTTTCCCCGGAAGGAAGATCGAGTTGGTGGAGGTGCAAAGAGTGCAGCCCCTCTGTCGAGGCGTGAAGCACCGAATCAGTTTTTCTAAATATGGAAAATAGTTTTTTCGTGCAAACGCTATTGAAATTTTCATAAATTGACGTCAAATTGTTCCGTGGTAATGAATCAATTTTCACGCAAGTTCTTATGAAATGGGACTAAGAGCATTTCCTAATTTTTATCCGGCCACGGCCTTTCAAATTAATTCAGTCTTGAATTTAATAGTCTTTGTTGTTTTTTTTTCTCTTCTCGATGGTTAAATTGAAAAAAAAAAGTATGAAAAAGTTTCGTTTTCAATAGTTAAATCTTCAATTTCTTTTGTGCAGATTACTGATAAATTAATGCTTTTATTTCCTCCGAATGAATGGTTCTGCAATAATATCGATTATTACGAGTATTAAGTATCTCTTGGAAAACGTGTAGCTTAATGATGATGTACCATTTCATCAATATTTCATTGGAGATAATCAACACGAAAAGTACTCCTGTGACATTTTCTCAGATATATCAAACTCCTCGTTCTTACCAGTACTGGCTTCAATTTTACGTCAGCGATTTTTGTTTCAAATTGAATGGAATAGCTTTGTGGATAACTAATCCGGCTCCCTTCTTCAATAGCAGCTCCTTTCAGCATTCATGGAACACCAACTCGTTGCCTACATTATTTATTCATTCGTCATTAACGATGAACATTATTCTGTAATTTTAGCCCGCATGTCACACGTGCCTTGCGGAAAAAGATCATTTAGACGTATCTTACGAACAAACAATGCGAGGATTCATAACGTATTTCTCCTTCATTTCACGTCGTAGGCCTGTGTATATACTATTCTGTATTGCCTGTGTAACTTCTTACCTAAGTGTACCGAGTGGTTTTGCCTTATTTTTCATCCAACTCAGAAATTGTCTGTTTTTTACCCACTCACACAGATGAAGTCTGAAAGTTGACCGCTTTTATATAAAAAAATGTAATTTCTGACCCACCTTCATATTGATATTTGCCTTACATGGCACCACGGTGTCAGTATTCTTGTTTCGCTTAGGCATGGTTGTAGTGGAGGAGTTTACTATAATGTTAGTTTAACGTCACAAGGACGAATAAATATGTTCGTTGTCACACACCTTAGCTCGCACCTGGCTGTGGAACAACTGTTAGCGTCGCCTCAGCCCAGTATCTCCAGTCATGTCGAGTCCTCTGCGCATCGCTAGTGCGCACAGGACTCGTGGCCATAGCCATGACACTGGGGGCAGTGTTCCTGGGTGGCCATCGGTGGCCACCTCTGAAGATTCTCCTGAAATCTATAATAAAGATTAGACATACATGTTTATTTATAAAATGTTATTTTATTATTAAAAACAATAAACACAACAATTATAATATAGGAACATGTTAAAAATTGGTATTTACAGAAATTATGAGAAAATAGGAACAAATTTTTTCTTCTTTTTCTGGCATTACGGCGTAATGATGTGACAAGAGAAAAAGAGACTTTCAACGAAAGTTCTTTTCGATCGCCGGACGCTGCATCTGAGAGGATGAGACGAGTTATTGGCTGTAGATCACAGATTCTGTAAAGGAATATTTGGGAAATAGCGAGTCGTATTAACATCAACGATGCTTAGTTAAGTAGTGCACTTTGTCACCTATTACCCGTAACTGTTTATAAAGCACATGACAGTAATAGTGGGTGCCAAAAAATTGTAGTTATACCGTTTTTAGGAGTATAATGTCCAATTATGGCGTACCCTAAAGTCAGTAATTTGGCTTGTCAGTCCAGTCTATTTTTTGTCATAATCAGGAGAGATCTATCGGAGGTACGATACTACGTATCGAGTTTATCTACATCTCTGTCGTCTAACTCTAATGGAGCTAAGAACTTGAGAGGTCTTGTAGATGTTTGCTTGCTTGAGAATTCTATTTTTGCGTGACGGACTTGTCCATCACGAGATTTCTCTAAATCAATGATTTTTGCAAGTTTGTAAACGTCAGGTTTGGATGTGTAGTCCAAAACGTGTACTATGTCGTTTACTTTCGGTACAAATGGTACTGTGGGCCCTGGATTGGAGAGCACAGTTGGTGGTCTATTTCTTAGGTATAAGAGATATTGTCTCTTCCAAGTTAACCAAAGGTTTGTTAGGTAATCTTGGTCGAGCTTCCAAATGTCCATAAGCTGTTTTGCTGTAGGAGTTGGGTCTTTATTCAATTCATTAATCAGATTGCTTAGGTGTCCTAAGTTGGCCCGCATGAAATGTGCGGGTGTTAATGTCAACTGGTCTAGCTCATCCGGAGATGGGCATAGAGGCCTTCTGTTGACCATTGTTTGTATATCTTTCAAGCTCGCTTGAGAGGTATGTTTGTAGATTGAGTTGTGACCGTGGACTTTATAAAACACTTGTTTTATAATGCCGATCAGTCGTTCATAAACTCCACCATACCATGGTGCTTTAGCTGGGATGAAGTGCCATTTAATGCCTCTTTCATCTAAGCTAGGTTTTATTTTTTGTTCTTCAGTGAACGTATTCCAGTACTCTGGTAAGTACGTTGCAATTAGGTGGGATTGCGCTGCATTATCGGATAGGATAACTTTGGGCGTACCTTTGTCAGCGAAAAATTTTAAGAACGCTGTCCAGATGTCCTCAGTTGTCAAGTTTGACACTGAGAGTAGGTGTACTGCTCTGGTGGACAGACATGTAAAGATCAGCACCCAATTTTTAACGGGTGGTGTAGTTGGTGTTGCCAACTGTGCTTTCATTTTTGGCAGGTATTTGTCGAATACCATGAATGGGCCAAATATGTCCACACCTGTGTAGGTGAATGGATTCACAAAAGGTACCAGATGAAAGTCTGGTAGTGCTGAAAAAGTTGGTTGTTTAAACGGTCTTGTTTCAGCTTTTTTGCATAGAGTACATGACTTCTTTAAAATTTGAGGTAACACTTTTAGTGACTTTGTCACAAAATAGTGTCTTCTAAAGTCGGATATGGTAAATTTCATACCAGAGTGTACGTTTTTCAGATGGGTGTGCATCAGAATTAGTTTTGTTAAGTGAGACTTAGGATGCATCAGGATTGGTGATAGCTTGTCTCTTGCGTACTCGATATCGGGTAGATAATTTACAGTACGTAATATCCCAGATGGATCGATCAGGCTATGGAATTTTTCATACAGAACGAATGGAGGGTGATTTCATTTTTCTAATACTTCGAGTAGTTTTCCAAAGTATTTCTTTTGGTCAGCTCTGATGAAACAGAGTAGAGCAAAATGAAATGTGAAATCTAACGATGCATAAGGTGAAATTAATCTTTTCCTCCTTATTCGTTGTTTACTAAATCGTCGTACGGCTTCTATACATTGTAGGAATGTACGTACGGATTTAGATAAAGTATTGAATTTTGTGATATCTATGTTGAACGGAGTGTTCAGTGGTAGATGTATGAAACTTTCGAAAGGTATTTCATCTTTCGGAATATAGCATGATTTGGTGATTGTCAAATCAAGTTGCTGACTTTGGTTCGGTGGATCAGCTATCCACTGTTGAGACAGAACATCAGGTTCCGGTAGTGTGACTTCACATTGATCTGTATTTGGACCAATGAAGAAGTGTGGGATGAATCTTTTTGCTGATTTCATCTGCCTTAAATATTTTGCAGGATGACGTTTGTCAAAAATTGATTCATCATCAATTGTTATTAACACGGACTTTTTAGAAGTTGAAGATGAAACCTCTTTCAATGTGTGAAATACAGTCGTATCTATTTTGGTCGGTTTGTCTGGTAGGCTTTCGATTATATTCAAATCGGTTTTTGGCCAAGATTTTTCATCTTGGGATAGCCAATTTGGGGCAGACCACCATAATGATTTGGAGAGTTCGTGGATAGAGGAACCACGTGAGCCAATATCAGCAGGATTGTCCGTTGATGGGACATATCGATATTCGACAGGTTTTATACTTTTTATTTCGTCGACTCTATTTTTTACAAATTGTGGGTGGACTTTTCTTTCTAATAGCCATGTGAGGACACATTTGCTATCAGACCACAAGAATGTTGGTGCGTTCCGTAAACTGAGCGGTTTACGTAAGGAACGTAGTCCACGTGCACCTATAAGTGCTGCAATCAATTCGAGTTTGGGAATTGTTATCGGTCGCATAGGTGTTACGCGTGATTTTCCTGTTACAAATTGTACTGCATGACAATTCGATTTAGTGTTGCTAAATCTGATATATATTGCCATGGAGTACGCTACTTGTGATGCATCTACGAATACGTGTAGTTGGTAGGTATTCGGATTATAAGTTCCTAGATAGAATTGTCTAGGTATACAATAGTTGAGGCTATTGCTGTGATCAGTAATTATCTCAGTAGCTGTTGGTTCGAGATCATCTGGGATTTTTTTGTCCCATTTCAATCCCTTGGACCATAGTACTTTCATGAACGTTCTCGATGGAACAAATGCTGGTGCAAACCAACCTAAAGGGCCATAGAATGATGATAGGGCCCTAAGGAATGTGCGTTTCATCCATGGAGATGTAAATGGTTTTGGTTTGGGCATGTAAAGTACATCATGGTCCATATCCCAATACAGGCCAAAAACTTTTATGATTGGGTTGCTTAATGCGTGTTGTGGGTTGAAATCTTTTCTTAGCTGTTTACAATTGGTGCCCCATTGGGCAAGTTCCATGGAGATATCGTTGAATAATTTGTTCGATTTTAAATATAATTCTTTTGCTTCTTTGTACGTCGGTACGGAAACGATTAAATTATCAACGTAAAATTGTTCTAAGAACTTGTCATGGAACTCCATATCGACCAATCAGAAGTGATGTAATAGCAATGCTGCGAGTAAGAATGGTGCCGTTATGATTCCGAAAGGAACATGGCAGAATCTAAATGTTTCTAGATTGTTATTGTTCATGGGATTGTTAGGATTTTTAATCCATAGGAAACGTGTGACATCTCTGTCATCTGGGTGCAATCCAATTTGATGAAACGATTTTTTAATATCAGCGATTATTGCGTAAGGGTTCTTACGGAAGCTTACAAGCATTGCTATTAGATCAGCTAATAGTACTTTTCCTTTGTGCATGCAGTCGTTTAGTGACAAGTTAGAATTTTTGGTTTTTGCCAATCCATCAAAAACTACTCTGAGTGGAGTGCTTTTTGTTGGATCGTAGATACCCTTGTGTGGTAAGTAGTATACTACTTCCGCGGGTCTATCGTTCTCGATAGATTCAATCATTTCTAAATCGATTAGTGAGGTAAAATACTGATCGTATCTTACAAAAAATTCTGGATTTTTCTGCAATTTAGGCAATTGTCTTTCTAATCGTTTGAATGCTAACTGTCTATTATTGACTAATGGTGGTGGGCTATATTTGTATAGCCATTTGATTTGATACCTATTGTTCACTAATTTTATATTTTTATAAAATAAGTGCAATGCTTCAGTTTCGGCATCGTCCTCAACTAAGTTTTTGGTTTCTATCCCTAAGGTATCCAATTTCCAAAAATTTTAGATACTTTCTGGGGATGTGAAAAATGATGGTTCGAATGCGTCACATTCGGTTGGTTTTCCTAAGAATCCTCCTATCATTTTTCCGAAATCTGTTTCGATTAAGGTTAGGGTTGGTGACAAGTGTTTAATGTGCTTTATAAATGACCACATGTAATTGTTACCAACTAATAAATGTTTCGTAGATTCTCGGTCCAAACCTGAAAAATCAATATTGGAATATCGTGGGTAACGGTTTTTAAATTCATCAAAATCAAATTCGGAAAGGTTGTTTGCGATGTGTGGAACCGTATTGGCTTCCATTTGAACCTTAGTTCCATCGCGTTTGAATAGTTCAAATTTTACAATTTGTGTGCAAATTTGTTTTGACATTTGTCCAGCTAGGCCTCTAAATTTTATTGTTTCAGAGAACTCAGAAAAATTTTGTCTGAGGTGTTCATAGGCATATGTGTAGAACATATAGCTATGTTTGCTTCCGCAATCGAAAAAGCCATTAATTTTTACTGGATCTTTATCGTTTGGAGTGAGAATGTACGATGAAAACGTTAAGAAATGAGCGTCGATATCTTTAATACTAAAAAATGATAAACACTCACTTAACACTGGAACTCCGGATGTGGAACTCAGGTTCTCATCCACTTGGCATTGCTGAGCAACAAGGCTAGAGGTGCTTTCTTCGGAAGCTTCAGTCGTCTGTAATAGTACAGTTTGTTTAGGATTGGGTACAGGTAAGTTTTGTTTCTGTTCATCAAACAGGTTACCTGGCAGTAGATATTGTTTGCAGTCTTTTAACTGCTCGACCCACGCTGTCACTCTGCCCTCCGTGATCGGGTATTCCATCACGGGGCGGAGATTCGAGTGATGTTTGCTACTGCCACATTGGAACCATTTGCAGTTTGCAGGTGGTAGCGCTTTGCAGTACTAGGTACTGGTGTGTGATAGCGCACATTTTGTGCACAATCTGTAGCAATCGTAGTGCGCACGGCGTGACTCCAGAGTACTCTTTTTTCTGCAGAGGTGAGCATGGTGGTCACCTTTGCAGAAAATGCAGGGAGTGTTTGGTTTCAACGGCGTGCGCACTGTTGATGCTGGGATCCGTTGTCCGGATGGGAGCTGGACCCATATGATCCCCTCTGCATCTGTATTAGATAAAGTTTCATTAGTATCCCTATTGTTTGTGCGGTTTGAACGTTGGGCTGGTCATTTACGAGGATTGGATTTATTCTGTCCTCTTTCATTTGTTTTCTTTTCTGTAGAAATAATCGCAAAATTTCTCCTTCCTTTAGGTTGAGAGGGATTTCTATTTTGTGGTGATGGATTAGGTTTATCGACCTTTTTTGGTACAGAGGTACAGATAGGCTCCGATAATTCCCTAATTTTAATAAATGATCTAACCGCTTCGAACAAATGTTTAACATTGCGTTCGCTACTTTTTAAAGTGTTTTGGTAAGATCGAGGTGGAAATTTTTTAATTACTATGTTAAATAATTGTTCCTTGTCGATTACTTTTGCAAGTAAACGATACCTATCTACCATAATGGTGACGGTGTCTAACGTGTCTAAGATTGACATTGTATCGTTAGTGGTTGTGGTGTATGCAGTTATTTTTAGCCAAATTTCAGATCGAATCTTCGATTTGTCCCCATACCTACTATCTTGGAATTTTAGGCGTCGGATATAGCCAACGTTATCTGGGGAAAAATGATTAATTTTTTCTACCAAAAATTTCGGTAGGGCCCCTTGCAGTAGGTTAATTTTTTGTGGGATAGCGATATCATTTCGTTTATTAACGTAATTATTAAATCCGTTAATAAATCCAGGATAGCCTAGAATGTCGCCATCCCACTTTTCTAAATAAAATTTAGGGGGTTTGAGATTTGCAAACCCAGCATCAACTTGATCTTTTGAATCATGTTCCCAGTATTTGGAAATATAATTTTCGGATGGTGGTTTTTCGATGGTGTTTGAGTCCATCGCTACTGCCAGGGGTGTTTCATTTTCTATCGGGTTTTGCGATAGTTCGTGACACGATGTGTCGGATGTTTGAGAATTAGTTTGCGATAAGGAGGGTTGGTGGGAACAGAGCCTTTTTGGGCTTGGTTCTCCCTCATTAGTTTCGGGAAATGTTACATTTTCATTTGAATTTGAAATTTCATTACCTGTCACCATTCCGGGCTGGCCTCGTTCACCCCTTACTGGGGTACGTTGTTCCGGAGCCAGTGGTGGTGATAGCGAACGTTCGTGTTCGGTGGCTTTCTTTGCATCCGGGAGGTATTGATGTATGAATTCAGCTGCTTGGACGCCCAGGTCCTCGTGGACCAGGGCAGAGAGCTCCCGTACTTTCCTCTGCGAGGTGGTCAACACCTTTCGGGCATTGGCCTCCTTGCACAGAGCTTCCCCAAGCTCTCTGGCTAGTTCTAAGGCCCTAGCATCCCAATGTGCTTGCTCCTCCCGACAACGCTGCTCGTCAGCATTTTTGCGTACCTCCGGTACGGGTATTGTATTCTCCATTTGGTGCTGCTGAGTCTTCGTTTTTATTGTCGATTGCAGCACCAACAATTTTCGTTTTACTTGGGGGGCCTTGCTCAAGTCTTGTCTTGCGAGGCCTCTCTACACGTAGTCGATATCCTTGAGTGTGGCCTCGATTTTGGGGTCTTCATTTGCCAATGCGTTTATTTCGTACGCACGTATGTTCCTACCCTCGAGCTTGCTTTAATGGGTTTGGCTATATTCCTCCACGTCTTCTAATACTGCGAGGAATTGCTGACGCTTGTCCTCGCTGTCCGTTGTTTCGGAGGTTGCGTACGTGGACGCGCGGCTATGAGGCTGCACATCCATTTGTAAGGTTTGGGCTGTACTTCTCGGTGAAGGTTGAGTGCTTGGTTTATCTTGAGTATTCATGTTCTAAGAACAGAATAATGAACATCGGAAAAAAATAAGTTATTTTTCTTTTTCGATATAGGTATTATGCCTATCAATCGAAAATGGGGATGCGATCGAATAAGAACGATTATTGCGTTTGTAGTTTTAACCTACATTCGAACGAAGGTCAATGATACGATTTTTCATTGATATTACGATGGTTTGTTTTTATAAACGCCTGCCGTATTGTCGCATAATGGGAGGAACGTAACCGGTGTTACGAATTTTTGTTGTGTATTATGCGTTTGATAAGAATGTAAAGGATCGTAAATTGTTTTTATGCGATTTTATCAAATTTTGAAAATCGTTTTTTCAAAATTTTTCAGTCTTTTAGACAAATGAAAAATTGGGCATGACCCGTAGGTGAAAATGTCATTTTTGTTTGACGAAAAGAGAAGATTATTTTCGGAGTTAATTTTTTTTCTAAGTCTTTAGAAAAAAATGAAAAATTGGGCATGTCCCGTGGGCGAAAACATTATTTTCATTTTTCAAGAAACTGTCAAGTTTATTCGAAGTCAGTTTGGTTTCCAGGGTCTTGTCCCAAAAAAAATTTTGGCGTGACCCTGTTTCGACAAACCGATTTTGATTCGTAATTCGATTACGCACATGTGATTAAATTTTTTGACCATAAGATCAATAAGCGATCTTAGGTTAATAAGATTGCGGACTTGCTATTGAAATTACAAAATTAATATAATAATACAATAGAAATTAATTATTTGGAGTCCAAATACCTATGATTTAGGCTCGTAACAATCGGTTACAAATGCATATTTCGAATATGGCGACACTTTAGAAAATTTGCTAAAGTTTAGAATTAAGCGTAAGTGTACTTATGGTTTTTCTGGTTTTAAATGGCGGTACCTTCCGGAAACTTCGCCACTACACTCCAGGGGGATTGAATGGTAAAATACGTAAATAATTACGGAAATAGTTATAATAAAACACTATTAACGTCAAATAATTATTTTGCAAATGCAATTGATGATAGAACGCACTATGATCTCTTCACAAATTAGATAGGAAGTGAAGATGATCAAGTGTCTTTTTGTACATTATGGTGCATCGTGTTGAACACGTTGTTGTCTCTGCTGCTGCAGCATGATGCATAAATTACGTTTGTGTGCGTAATTGAGTAAAGGATTACGATCCCTTTTGCATATGTGTGTGTGTTCACACAAAAAAATCATACGATGTTCAATCGTCCATTGGCTGGTGAGAGCCGATTGGTTGAACCGAATCTTTTGTTTTTGTCACGATCGTCGCATTTTTGAAGAAATTTGATAAAAAAATAAGTCATTTGTGTCTCTTTTAAGGATCGTTTTTTCAAACGCATGGGTGCGAGAGAGATAGTGATAGTAATATATTTTTTCTTTATCTCTCTCGTTTTGAAGGACAGAGACACAGATGCGCTAACATTTAGCGATGTTTCTGTATTTGATACAGCCTAAATATTCTCAGGACAAATTTTTGAATTCGATGTTTTTTATTTATTAAAATAATGTACGTAATAAATGGGGCTGGGGACGGCAGAAAAATAATTGTGAATTATTTTTTCATCAGCTTTTTATTAGCGGTAATTACGAGTGTCATTTCTAGGCTAATTCACAATTAGGAAATGTAGTGCTATACTGGGTATAGGGAATTATTATTTTGTTTCAGTCCCAAATGAGTTGAATTGTTTAGGTCTGAGTGTAATTGTCAGGCTAATTCTTCTTGAGACTGCTAATTGTATACTACGTACGGATGAGAGTTGTTTCAAAGTGGAAGCGATTGTTATTACAGTTTGGGTCGAACTGTGTGTTGGGCCGCAAGAAATTAATGTTTCCGTTTTTTGCGGTTGGATACAAAATTAATTTTCGATTTACAAAATTAGATTTCGAGTTCGAAACGACATTTCGATTAAAACGAATTATTAAATTCGAGGTCCAGTGAAATACACTGTGCTCCTGCTACCATGTAGTGGAGGAGTTTACTATAATGTTGGTTTAACGTCACAAGGACGAATAAATATGTTCGTTGTCACACACCTTAGCTCGCACCTGGTTGTGGAACAACTGTTAGCGTCGCCTCAGCCCAGTATCTCCAGTCATGTCGAGTCCTCTGCGCATCGCTAGTGCGCACAGGACTCGTGGCTGTAGCCATGACAATGGTGTCCAAAAACTTGAAATCGATCTACATTGAAAATACATTTTCTGATTTGCGCCATTATTCTTGCGAACCAACGATACGTTATATTTCAGTTGTATCATTGGAAAGCTGTCCTGTAACTGGGACATTTTCTGTAAGACTCCAAATGAGAATTCGGCTAGGTAGGTACTTGAGTTTCACCATAAATTTATGGTCCCGAAGAAGGAAAAAAATCTGAAAAAGCTCTCATGTAACTTCTATTCACAAAAAATAAAATAAATAACAATTTGTATGTATGTTTACACATACATAATGCCTACCACTTGTGGAATACCTTGTGGTGAGAGATATTCACACTAGAAGGTCTTCAACAGTATTTGCGTGTTCTGCCACTTCATACAATTAAGTATGGGAGAGTCAAATCCTCGGCGAACACTGGCAATTTTTGAGCCGGTTCTGAGAGTTTATATACAGGATTTGGTACACGCACACAGACACACATGCATACGTATGTGTACGTAATTATGTCATGCGTTACGTCATTTCTTGTCTCCGTTGAGGTGATAAGAAATGACGCAGTGTGTTTGGTACCGGGTTGTGACATTACTGAGATCGTTATCAGGTAATTGATCTCGGCCCGTACAATGTATCTTACTTGTACGTACGTACAGGTACGAACATACAAACGCACCAGTGTAAATTTATTTAACGTCATAAAGACGATTATTGCCAGCCTTTGGGCGGCAACTGTCATTGAGGGGTGCAAGCCCCTTTTACCTCATACGAGTAATGTCCCTACAGCAACTCCCCCCAGTTTTCGCGCCGCAAAAATGATAAGTTGTGTGCCTGGGGGGACTTATCGAGTCTACTGCTGCCTCTGATCCTTCTCCCATTTAGCGAGGGCTGAGCCTACCGCGGCCCCTACGCACTCGTACGATTGCTTCCGTGCGTCAAACCGGGCCTGGTAGGCGTCCCTGCTGGCCTGTCCCCTTCGTCTAGGCGGTCTTTGCAGTGGAGCCGGATGGGAATATGGTCGGGAATGGTAAGAAAGGCGAGGATCGGATGGGGTTATAAGCTTTGGCCTTCGATACATCGGGTAGTTCGAATTCCCCTGATGGCTTGTAGGTCAGGCTTAAGGTGGGGGGAGGGTATGGTTTTTGCGCCTCATCCGCCAGGTGTTGCCTTCTCACCTCCAATTTCGCCAGGGCTGAAGACTCCGGGGGGGGCACTCCACTCTGGGTGTCTTCTCCGGCAATTTTGGGGGCCAGATCAGAGCAGGAAGGGGTGCGGACATCATCTCAACGATGTCCACAGCCGATGTCGTGTCCATCAGCAATTCATTCTCAATTCTTTCGATTTCCGTTTCGTGTTCCATTTGTTCCTTCATCTTCACAGGTTTAGGTACAGGTGGAACTACAAATCGGAATTCAGGCTTTGAGAAGGAGGTGTTAGTTGGGGAAGACATTATAAGGAAGGAAAACAAGGTAAATTTATAAAAGACTTACAAGAAAAAATTATAGGAAAATTTCGGCGTGTTCTAGTCAACAGCAGAAAGGCGAGTGAAAAACTTTGTGAGAATATTTTCGATCGCAGCTTTATTCCAAGTCGTTATCTTATTTTAGACGTGTTCGGAGGGGATAGTGCATTGAATATTCTTTAGCTGAAAAGTTTTCCGGTTCAAATTGGTTAAGTACAAGCAGAGTTAAGCGTGTTTGAATTTTCGTACTTTGAATTTTGTATTTCACAAAGGAATGCACTCTTCGTTTGTGACGTCACGATCTATTGACTATTTTGTTATCTGTATGTTTGTCAATAGAAACACGTTGCAATATTTTTCTTCCGTATCGCACGTGGATTTGTTTATTCGTGTCGTGTTTTATTTGTACGCACTTTTTCTCTGCTTATCTGAGGAATTTCATTTGTTACAAATATTCCCAGATTCTCGTACATATTTTTATGCGGGTTTGTATTTTTCACTGCGGATATTAACTTTTGTGAATATTTTTAGTTTCTCCTTGCTAATCTCTCGGATTTTCGAGTTGGAATTTGGTTTTTTCGCTTTTTACTGCCAAGGGGCCTGCCTCTTTTTTGAGGGCATAAGGGGGCCGACGGATCGTATTGTATTTTGGCAATCTCGTCACTAAACTTCACCGTTTTCTTTATTTTTATTTTTTCTTCTGGTGATTTTCGTGGTTTATCACCTTTTTCGACTGAGTTGTCATCAACTTTTTGTAGTTGTGTAGTATCGGACTGTACAGTCTGTTTTTCCTCTACTGTTTGCCTGTCTGTCGTCTTCCTTATTGCTCTTTGGAGCATTTATAAGGTACGCAGGTTTCAATCTGTCTATTGAAATCGTTTTTTGTTCACCTGCGATTAGTATCACGAAATTCTTGTCATCTCGTGATACAACCTTATAAGGACCGGCGTATGGTTTCTCCAACGAAGATCTCATTTTCTCGTCTCTGACAAACACATGAGATGTTGTGGCCAAGTGTTTGGAGACATAAATCTTTGGTTGGCCTCAAAAAACTATTAGCATCAGTCCGTATGTTTTGGACGAGCGTTTTGGTGCTAATTTCTTTCGAGTGGGTGAAAAAATCCCCTGGTAGGCGTAACTCTTCGCCAAGCGCTAATTGCGCCGCAGAGTGACCCATGTCCTTTTGAAGAGCAGATAGAAAGCCCAAGAGGATGGTTGGTAGTATGTCAACCCATATCTTGGTGTCGCAAGCCATGATGGATGCTTTCAAAGCTCTGTGCCATTGCTCAACTTTACTGTTTGCTTGAGGATGGTAAGCTGTGGTGTGATTGTGTTGTGCACCAAGCTTCTTAGACAGCTCTTGGAAGAGCGAGCTTTCGAATTGACGACCCTGGTCCGTGATGATGACTTCAGGTACGCCATAGCAGGCAATCCAGGTGTCGTATAACCTGGCAGGTACTGTGGGAGCTGTCATCTCATAGAGAGGAACTGCCTCTGGCCATTGGGTTGCTCTGTCAACCATCGTTAACAGGTATCTGTGTCCTTGGGATGGGGGTAATAGACCCACCAAGTCTATGTGTATCGTTTTAAACCGCTCCGTTTGTTTGAAAGATTTGAGGGGCGAACGAGTGTGTCTTCCTACTTTAGATTTTTGGCAGTTCAGGCAACTGCGAGCCCATTTGTTGCAGTCGGACTTCATCCGAGGCCAAACAAATCTTGATGATACTAATCCAGCAGTGCATTTTGGTCCAGGGTGCGATAGATTGTGCACACTAATGAAAGCCAATTTGCGATACTTTGTCGGCAGGAATGGCCTATTCTTGCCTGTACTAATGTTGCATGTTAGTAAGACATTAGTACCAGGGATTTTCCTTTGTCTCAATTTGAGAGCTGTGTCATCGTTCGACAACAGTTCTTGCAATTCTGCATCCCTTAACTGTTCTTTAGCTATTTCAGCGTAAGGTAATTGAGATGGTGCTGAGATGACTTCGATCCTACTAAGAGCATCAGCTGGAGTATTGAGTTCTCCACTTATATACTGAATGTCCGTAGTCAACTGTCCTATGTAGTCCAATTGTCGAGCTCTTCTCGGGGAAGCTGGTTCTGTCTTTTGCGTGAAGGATGTGTTAGGGGTTTATGATCTGTATACACAGTGAAACATCTACCCTCTAATTGGTGCCTGAAATGCTTCAACGCAGCGAATATTCCCAGTAACTCCCTGTCGTATGTGCTGTAGTTCTTCTCGGTTTTTGATAGCTTTCTGGAGAAGAAAGCGAGCGGTAACTTCTTGTCATTGTCCTTTTGGTACAGTGTTGCACCAATAGCAAAGTCGGATGCATCAGTTGCGACACATAATGGCAGACTTTCATCTGGGTGAGCTAGTAGAGTTGAATTTGCCAGTGTTTCTTTTATATTTTCGAAGGCTTTTTCAGCTTCTTCAGTCCAGTCGAGTGGAGTCTTATCTTTCTTCTTATTTGTTTTTATTAATGCAAACAGCTTACTTTGTTCAGCTGCAGCATTTTTAATGCAACGTCTGTAGAAATTCACCATCCCCAAGAAGCATCTCAGTTCTGCAACGTTTGAGGGTTTCGGGAATTTCAGTATGGGCTCTACCTTGGTCTTCAAAGGGGAAATGCCTTCGGTCGAGACTTGATAGCCGAGAAAGTCAATCTTGGTCTGTTTGTATAAACTTTTTCCAACATTGATGGTAAGTCCAGCAGCGTGTATACGTTGTACGATGGTTCTTATATTCTTCTCGTGCTGTTGCTCACCGCCTTCTGAGCAAATGCATATGTCATTTAAATATGCATAAGCAAATTGCAAATCCATAAACAATCCATTGATAAATCTTTGGAAAGTTTGTGCAGAATTACGGAGCGAAGGTATTCGAATAAACCAAAGGGGGTTATGACCGCTGTCTTTGGGATGTCCTGTTTGGCCATTGGAATTTGGTGGAATGCCCAGTTGATGTCGATTTTTGTGAACATCGTTTTACCCTTCATATTCCCATTTAAGTCCATTATGTTTGGGACTGGATAGCAGTCAGGAATTGTTTTGGCATTTAAGGCCCTGTAGTCTCCAACGATTCGCCACTCTCCACTTGCTTTTTTGGTCATGTGGATGGGGGAACTCCATTAGCTTTTTGAGGGGCGGCATATGCCTTCTCCTATTATGCGATCATAGTATTCCCGTTCTGCTTTGAGTTTATCAGGCAGTAGCCTGCGGGCTCTAGCATGGCAAGGCTGTCCTTTAGTTTCTATGTCGGATGCCTGCGAATCGATGGTTGGGTAACTCCAGGATAGTCTAACAGAATCCGTAAGAATTGTTCGTCGACTTTCGTGCAGCTGGATATGTTGGTGTCCAGTTGATACACTAGCGTTTTGCCTTCTACCCATAGATTAGTTTGACTATCTGTGATTTTTCCATGTTTAAGGTCTATGACTAGGCCAAAATGTGTGAGAAAATCTGCGCCCAGGATCGGAGTTGGAACATCCGCAATTGTGAAGGACCACGTCATGTCTCTTAGCAAACCGATGCTTACTTTGCTGAATTCTATTCCGTAAGCTGGAAGGTTTTGACCATTCACAGTTCGGAGGTAGTATTTCCGAGGAAGTGCCTTTTGATTCTTATTTACTGGCAAAATGCTCAAGTCAGCAACTGAGTCTATTAGGTAACGTCTCTTATTTGTCCTGTCCTCGATGAACAGGCGGCGTGAATACTTTTTCGAGGGATCTTCAGCCGCATAGACGACCCCTCTTTCTAGTTTGACGACTTATTGTATGTTTTTCCCCACCATTGGCATCTGTTGTTGCAGTTGGTGGCTTCTGCGCCAAATCTATTATGGAAGAAGCAGGATTTATCTTCCCAATTTTGAGACTGGGGTTTGGGGGACGATGTTCTTCTAGGGGGAGTTGGACTCTGACCCCTTGTAGAATTGCTCTTACCGTCTCTTGACCTGGATTTCCTGTCATTGTTTCTATTATTGCTCCTGCTTTTCAAGCGGTTGTTACTTCTACTATTTCGTGAGTTGCTGTTATTGTTCTTCTTTTTTACTTCACTAGTCAGCTGAGCTATCTAGGATCTAAGCTGGGCTAGTTTTCCGGTCTCTGCCGATACTGCATTGATCGAGGATGTTGATCTCGAGTTTTCCAATGCGCTGTTGGCACTCTTTGCCAAGAAGTCTATGTCCTCGGAGTTGAAGATCACCGTGATACCTATAGCTGTCAGACGCTGCACAACATGTTGGGGCAGTTGTTTGCAGAACTGGTTCCCAATGACTGACGGTGATACAAAATTGTCGGCCTTCTGTCTTAATTTGGCCATGAAGGTGGAGGGTTTATCATCTCCGATCTTCATTCCACCCATAACATCATCAATTATTTGGTTTTGAGTCTTACCAAACACATTTCTAATTTTCTTGCAGAACCAACTGTATTTGTCTGCTTCAGCCAGAGGGCATTCCATGATATCCGGAATGCGGCGTATTATTTCCGCGGGCATGCCGCTACAAATGTGGGAGTACTTATGGTCGTTTTGTAAGTTTTCTGTTTTAAAATGACCTTCGAGGAGAGTTAACCAGAGTTCCACCTCGTTTGGTAAAAATTCCGGAATCTCAATCCTCCGCCTTTGGATTGCAGGGTTCTGCAGAGTCTGCATCTGCAACAGCTGCAGTAGCTGTGCAAGTACTTCAGGGGTCAGCTGTGGCTGACCACTTCCACCTGTTCCTGGCTGATTTGACGATGGGTTTGTTGTATTTCCATTTCTGTTCGGCATTGTTGTTTACTGTACTTCATTTTTATTTTCGGTAAAGGTTCCACCAGACGCCATTGGTTGTTGATCTGGGGTCGAAGGGTCGGAGTCTAGGCTCAAAAGACGACCACTTCTGAGGGTGCGAGCTGTTGTCTCGTTCGGATTGACTACAGCTCCCAAACGCAAGGTTTCTGGCCTCCTGATTCGTTTTTGTTTTTCTGGAGTCTCAAAGACTTCAGAGTCTCTGGTCGAAGCTGGAAGAGTTGGCGGATGAGGGCAACTTTGTTCCTCCAGTTCTACTTCTCTTGGTTCCCTTCCTGCAAATATATTTGGAAGGAGGGGTTTAATTTCCCACTTTCAAAGTCTGACCTCTGCTTTGACAGCCAAAGGTGTCTAAATCTGTAAAAATATTTGTATTACAAGTGAGTTACTCGCCAGAGCACCGCACCTCGTTTTAGAATTAGTGCAACGCGCCTAGACACCCACAACGTAGCCAAAAAATCACGTCGGGGTCACCACTGTGGAATACCTTGTCGTGAGAGATATTCACACTAGAAGGTCTTCAACAGTATTTGCGTGTTCTGCCACTTCATACGATTAAGTATGGGAGAGCCAAATCCTCGGCAAACACTGGCGATTTTTGAGCCGGTTCTGAGAGTTTATATACAGGATTTGGTACATGCACACAGACACACATGCATACGTATGTGTACGTAATTATGTCATGCGTTACATCGTTTCTTGTCTCCGTTGAGGTGATAAGAAACGACGCAGTGTGTTTGGTACCGGGTCGTGACATTACCGAGATCGTTATCAGGTAATTGATCTCGGCCCGTATAATGTATCTTACCTGTACGTACGTACAGGTACGAACATACAAACGCACCAGTGTAAATTTGTTTAACGTCATAAAGACGATTATTGCCAGCCTTTGGGCGGCGACTGTCGTCGAGGGGTGCGAGCCCCTTTTACCTCATACGAGTAATGTCCCCACACCACTTTTTAAATTACGATTTTTATGACTTACAGATTTATTCGAATATTTTTACGGAGTCAAATGTTTAACAATTTGAAGTGGAATCGTAATCGTGTTGTAGCATTATTGCATTTTCAGTTCTTGGCCTCACTTTCATCTGAATTTTTTATTTCTTATAGTTTTCTTATTGCTTATGTATTTTGGTTGGATATGATGATAAATGAAAACCAAGGAAAAATTATCTTGAAAAGTATAAGCTGGCCTGAAGTTATACAAAGTTTTTAACTGGTCTCTCTGGAGCCGGCGAATGAAAAAATTGAGTTTTGGTAAAATTGTGGTATTAAAATTTTTTAGAAATTTCTCTTCATTCTACGTTATTTTGTTGTTGAACGTTCGATAAAATTGTGTCGGAAATAGACCGATAAAACCTTGCTGAAATAAGTAAGGTTTTTTGAATTTGTAATTTGGGACAAAATATAGTTAATTATTACTACTGTTTCGAGTTTGTCATGACAGCATTCTTCGAGTGATAGGTATATCACGGAAATAAACAATGAATTTCAATTAAATTAATCGTATCTACATGTTGGTAGTAATTCAACTGTAAAGAGAATATCAGGTTTTCTAACAAAAAAAAAATAAAAAAAATAGTATCTGTTGCATCAAGATTTAAAAGTGAGGGATTACATGTGAGAGTTTGCGAAATGAGCTCAGCGAGTGAGGAATTCCCGAGTCGTGTAAACTCACTTTTGAATCTTATTGAGGAAGATTTTTTGTATAATTAATGATCAGAAAACAACAAAACGTTAAAATTCTATAATAATAATGATTCTTTTTTAAAAATTATAAAAAATGGAATAAAATATCACTCCTCATTATGGCAGATTTAACGTTTTATTTAGAAAATGTTACCTCTACCTCGATATAAACTGAACATGCTTCCATATAAAAAGATGCTTTACGTTTTTACATGGAGGTGCATTTACTTTATGTCCAGATTATATTCATCAATGATATGAGCTACTTTTCACTTAAAAAATACCAGCAAAACATTGCGTATTACATAAAACAGATTATGTTTGCTTTTATGACTAACTTGATCACCATAAATACTTATTCAACACTTCGAAAATTATAATATTATATTACATTAATCAAATGAATTTAAAATAACGACTGGTGTAATTGACCATTGCAGCTTGAACTCATTTCATTGAATTATGAATAAATATTTAAATACTTACTTACTCGTTTTGATTAAGTCCCTCAATACGTAATCTTTCCTTCCGATAGCTCGTATTCTTTTATATTTTGGTTTTTTCTCGATTCGGCGATAAGGGTCATAAAAAGGGAAGTTTGGTGAAAGGCATAGGAATTTTTTTATACATCATCACCCTACAATTTTATTTCAAATTGAATTCTTTTTCATGGATATATTTTTAAGTTTTATCCTCTATTTTTATTTTGAACCATTGAATTACGATTTACCTACTGTCTCTCTGTGTAGGTAGGTAGTCTTTTTCCAAAAACTTGAAAAGTAGAAAACTATCCAATGAGGAAGGAGGTGGAAAAATAAAAGTAAAGAGGAAAGTTGTAGTAGAACCATAAATTGTTTCAATTGTCCTGCGGGACTACTGGTATGGTAGTGAATTGTTTGTTTTTTCAGATTTATTTGACGTTTGCTGTTTACTTAACAAGAGCTTTTCTTTCATTTGCAGTACTTCATTCTATCGTTTATTTGCCATTCGAAAAACAAAATTTTCTAGAAAAGAAAAATTTTTCTGGAAAAGACTGGTTAAATTTTTTGTTTTTATTCCGCAACAAATCTTCGTTGTTAATATTGTGTAGAATCTCTGAAATACGTTAATAAGGAAATATTTTTTATTTTTTTATGTTAAAATAAAATCGAATTTATAAAATATTCATAGTTACTTATTGTTTTTGTTATGTCAAAAGTTAAATTCTGCAGAAGGGCGGGAGGTGTATACATAATTATATTTCAACAATTTTTCTTGGAGTTCTTTCCATCTTTGTTTCTTTACATTCGACAAATATGTGCTTTGCGATTGTCAGAAAAAAAAAAAAGCAAGTACTTACTTTAAATGCATGTCTATAGAACGTTTAGACGCTTACTATCTCTCCTGAGACTGTAGAGATAGTCAACACCGTATTTTTCAAACTATGATCAGAGATATCAGAGTATTTACTAATTATTATCGACTGAAATACTTGAAATAGATACTTTTTATTTAAATTCACCACAATCAAAACTGTTCTAATGCTGTCTGAAAAACAGACTCCGGTATATTTTTCGATAAAAAATCAATCTTGTTTTTAATATTTGAGGTGTTAGGTATATCTCTACTCAGAAATATTAGTCTACACGTATATACGTCTGTGAGTCCCCGATCTCAATGAACTTCGTCTTGTTTACATTATATAATATTTTTGAAATATTAATCTCCGTTAAGTTATTTAGATGTAACACTAAATGATTGGACAGTAGGGCTTTTATTATATTATTGTTTGAACTTCATTATTCATACCCTAAAAAGAAGCTTTTTTCGTTTTATTCGAGTTTTTGGCCACGTATTGGAAATTGAAATAATTCTCAATGTTCGATGTTATTCGAACATGGTACCGAACCTCTGTCAAAACCAATGGGACCGTGAAGCTATACACCATAAAATATATGTATCTACCTATTTGCGAAATTAGATTCGTAAATTTATTTAGATCGCTTGTTTTTTGCTCTGTTGATTCCAACTTTTTCATCATTGCGGTTTTCCAAAATTATCGGTATAAAATTGATAGGTTCCGAAGCTTTTTTGTACTGGGACTAATAAAAGTTTCCGTTTATTAAATGCATACACATTAGATTTTTGAATGAGGTACAAAGCGTTTACCTACCACGCGTTTCTCGTTATGAAATTACGAAATCCTACTAGTCTATTGAAAAGTTCATCATAAAGGGATTCCTATTTACGCACTTGCATGCACTATCAGTGCACGGGTAAATGCAGTAAAAAAATGAAACGGAATTATTATTTGTTGGTCTATTTATACCAGGAGTAGCTTGCAATATCTGTGGAGCTTTCAGTGGCCCAATTAGAGAACCCGTGAAATTGAGCTCTAAAACCGTTATTTTTACTCTAACTCGTGGTTGTTACAACTCCCTTTGTGTGAAATCTATTTTGACGCAAGGCCTAGTGACTTGATTCGTCTTTTACGAAAATAAAGTGTTTTTTTAATAATTTGTTGAATTTTTGAACAAAACCATCGTTTTCTTACAAAATTTGTTGAATATGAATCGATTCACCGGCCTAGATAACAGAGAGGAAATGAATTTGCTGTCGAGTTCATTACCTTGCCTTTAAATTTAATTAAATTTTTTAAGATTCATTCCTCAGATTTGTTCTAGTTCCTTTATAATTTTTATATTACGTATTTTGTTTAATAGCCTTCTGTGTTGGAGAGAGCGAAAGGATGGCCCAATTCCAATAGGTCATATTTACCATTTTACTATTAGATTTTTTGTCATAAAAGTTAAAAAATCGTTTCTTTTGTTTCAGGTAGGTACCTGTGGTATTTTAATGCACATAGTGCTATTGTAACCTAAGATCCAAAAGATTCCGAAGAAAGTAAGTCGGTTGTCAACTATTTTTCAATTTATGTTTGTTCTATATGTTATGGATACGTAGGTATGTATTCATTTCTGATATTACAACCATCTCCTTGAAAAATTTATGCCAGTGTAAAGTTTGTTGTATTGTCGAGCTAAGTTTGATATCGTTTTAATTTTTTCACTGTTAACAATGTCGCACGTTTTTTATGTTTTATTCTTGATACTTTTAGATTTTTGAGACGCTAACTCGTTCTTTATATTAAGTGTGAGTACAGTATTTAAATGAATATACTGAGTGAACTACTAAAATAATTTTTAACGTTCACTGGATTGAAAATTATGTTCAACAATGTTCAGCAAATTTCTTTTGTCGTCAATTAACGACATGCAATTTTTTCTCTTCGCGAAAGTTAATATATTCTGTGATTTCTCCAGACAATTATAATTTTTATCAAATTTATGAAAACTTTTGAAGGAATAATATGTACCTAATAATATATCTCCCTGTTTCAAAATCCATACTATCTAATTTCTCAGTTTTTTAGGTGAAGGGGGTAGGTACCCGGGTTGGAGAGAGAATGATTCATTGAAATTTATTTTTATTTTAAAAATGAATGATATAGGCGAGTTAATTGTCTCGTTATCGCAGTTTCTTGATCATTCAGAGCATCTATATCTCAATTTCTATAATGTTTTTTTTTTACTGTGACTCCAAGTTGAAGAGAATAGTTGGACCGATATTCATAATTGAAGTGTTAAAAGAAAGGTTCGCCATGTAGATGTGCCATCTGAAGAGAAAAATCCATGGCCCCCGAGGGAAAAAGTTGTAAGGACAGGGCTGGACTTAAGTTTGTGAAAGCTCAGATTTCATGTCTAGTGACGCTTCCTTTCTCAGTTAAAAACAACAAAACAAATCATTCAGATTTATCCGCAAACCTTTGACAAAAAATAGAAATGTGAAACAAGGATATAAGAAAAATAATATGATATTGCATAGGGTAGACGCACCAGTTTGCAACAGTTTAAGGGAAATGTTGAGCTTGAAGTGGCATATAATTCAGTGTGGTATGAAGGTATTCGTAATGTGAATGCTTTATTACATGAATTTTGGTCTCTAGATTGCTATTTTATTTTTAAATTTTTATTATATTGCTCTGAATATTATTATTTTTATTACTTTTATGTGAACATGCCATTTGCCCCAGTTTGCAACACTTCTGCTCTAGTTGGCAACATTTATGTTCCAGTTTGCAGCATACAAATAATATAAGGACAAAATGGGAAAAAAACATATATTTTATTTCATAAACTGGTAATATCAATCAAAAATTTCAATATTACCCTTCCGTAAGATTGGGGGACTTGACAAAATTTTTATTGTGTGAAATTAAAGCTGATAAACATTCTCAAATTGGTACTGGAGCATAAGTGTTGCAAACTGGGGCAAGTGCTATTTTTGTATAAGAGTAATGAAACAAGTATTCTTTGAGAAATTTAATATCACACCAAATTATTAAAATAATTTGAATTTTCTCATTCAAGCTGAAGCAAAAAATGCCTGTTGTTAACAGGTTTCTTGATTTTTCCTTCACTACGCCAGTGTGCAACAATATGTTGCAAACTGGAAATATTGACATTCAATGATCCATTTTGCAGCAGGTATATAATACCAATAATTTAAGCTAAATTAATTTAAAATACTGATTTTCATCAGTATTGAAGTGTACTTATCATCTTAGAACACTAAAATATTCATACTGTATCAATTATTCCCGTTTAACTGAGCCTTAATCTTCACATATTGTGTAGGTTTCTTTCAAGATAAAGCATGTATTGTATTTTTCACAGCAGTTGGAATTTTCTTTTATTTATGGTTTCATCTATTTTTCAGATGAAGTATTAAAAATACATGGAAATCAAAGAGTGTGCTTTAATATTTGTGATAAAAGTACTTCCAACTGTTAAATCTACTTATTATGTTTTGTAGAATACATTACATCGTACCAATAACTTATGGTTTTCTGCCATTTTGTATGTTCACCACATATCATACACGAGGTATGGGGGATCCAAGATGTCGGCAAATACTGGTGATTTTGTAGCCAATTTTATGAGCTTTGAGGCGTTCGAAATGAAACAGCTCATAAAGTCAACCTTCGTGTATGGTGGTGTGTAAATGCTAATGACATCACAATGTCTTAAAACTAAAACATCATGTAGCTGAAACACTGATTCGATGGGTCTTGAAATATTGATTTCAGGACATTTTATTTTTCAACTTTATTAAACCCTACGGCTGAATTATTTTTGATTTGAATTAGGTTTATTGAACACGATGGAATACAGCTTATATTGTCTTCATGTGTTAGCAAATTATTATGATGAATGAATCAGAAATAAGCGCAAAGTGTCAACAGAAGAACCTAATGAAGTTTTGATCCATAAAAGGTCCAGAACTTACAAAAATAAACTGTAGAATTATTTTGTCAAAGACTATAATTATGAAAGAACTACAGTGTTGACAAAGTGGATAAAACAAAGTGTAAAGTGGAAAAAATAAAATAATTAAAAAAAAGTTATTACAGACAACTAGTAGGTGAAACCATCAGAAAGTTCTTTTGTCTTTACCTAATTGTTTGTCTTCATAAAAGATGGTGATTCGGTTATGTAAAAGACTCCTATTAGAAACTTTAGGCTTAAGAGCTTTTGGTGTTTGATAAAGAGTGAGGTGAGAAAAAATAACTAACATAGATGAAATTCAAATTCACTATGCACAAAAGAAAGCTCTACACGGCCTTTAATGACAGAGCAATGCAGTCATCTTGAACAAAGTTTGTCTAAAGTTTGTCGGCAACACACAAAATTCCCTTCTAACAGATGTTAAGAACACCATCTGATTGTATTGTTGACTATGTAAGATCACCTGCAGGTGTTTCATAAAAGATCGCCTTAAAGTGCGATATGATTTGACAAATTTAGAAATGACTTTTTAGTTGTAACTACTGATTAAAAGAACATTCCTAATTTGCCTTTTGTCTTCAACCTAACCTAGCCTAAGTTCGACTACCATCCTAGTGTCTGCAAAGATAGATCTAGGTTCGAAGCATTTTACATGGTATGATACATAAAATTGCCTATGCGAGGACTTTAACATACGACTTGAGACTTGGACTTACTACTATCTGCCTACACAAGAAGGACTTCTTGTAAAAACAAACCTAGTACCAACTATCATTAAAACAAAAGTGAGTGAAAAATAAAACTTGTTTTTACAAGTTAACCTTTCTTGTCGGCAAGGTTTCCCCATTTTATTGTCTGCTAATAGTCGTGAAACACGCAAACAGATAATATTAAAAAGCATAAGAATGAATGTATAAGCAAGCACATAAAGGATGGCAAATATACATGTCGGCATATGGTAAGCAAAGCGCAGAGTAAGAAGTGATAAAGCCAGATGGACATTGGCTGCATTCATTTATCTGACGGGTTTTTACTTTCTATTGAATTTGTATTTCGCCGTATTAATCTCATGCTGTTAATCGAATAAATCAAATCAAATTATCTTGCAGAGAATTGTCAAATTATGAATCTGTCAGTTCTATAATAAAAACTTGACAAAACATTAAATTTTGTTTGAAAGAGAATCGGATTTAATTACTGTCGTCATATTTTGTCTTCAGAAATGAATTTGAATTCGGATACTATAATGTCTGAATTCGTGTTTCACTGCTTACCTGATGTCATACTCTTGTCATCATTATTAATTTAAAATAATTTTTATTTTAGAATCCCAAAATCTCAGACTTCTCAGCTTTTATGCTGGCTCTTTACACGCACACATAAACACATATGTAAGGAATACATACGTGTGTGTGATGACTAATTGCAACATGTTTTATCTTTGCCATGGCTACGGGAAAATATAGCAACTGCACTGATAAGCTAGATTGTAACATCATCCGAAATATAATCTATTGATTTGTCATGGTCCGGATGTTATATCATATTTACATAGTTTTGCAAGTACATAAACAAACATACAATGTGCTTAATGTGCAGTGCTCAAAATTAGTCATCTTATGATGACAACTGTTGTTGAGAGGCTGAGCCTCTAACGTCTTACAAGTAGTCTAATGCCAAAATTTCTAAACCATAAACTTCAAATGGTTGCGAACTGGTGCAGTGTTGCAAATTGGTGCATCTACTCTACTTTTTATCAAATTTTGCTGTTATTTCTTTTTATATTTCTATTTTATTTGTTGAATGTTGTACTGAGATTTGAATATTTCGTGAAAAATATCTTATGAAAGTTCTCTCAAATGTAAATCGAATTTAGAGAATTGAAAGTGTTTTGCCTTTAATTCGTGATTCAATTCAAGGAATGAAATCACGTTTCCGAACATTTTTTGCTTGATCACTGAATAGGACTGAGAGTAACCTTAGAGACAGAAAATTCACTATTCTATTGACATCGTCTAAATCTTTTTTTTGTCGATGTTCTTACGCGGTTTCATTAGTTCTTAGAGATCCCCTAAATTCGCGCCAGAGCGTGTTTCTTTGAGCTTAGAAATCATGCATTTAATATTGACACGAGAGAAAAGTAAAATAATATTGTACAATATTGATACGCTGTTCAAACATGGACGTAGTGTCCAGCAGGAAATTTAACTTTGACTGCTATTATATTTGATAAAAAACCTATTCCCTCTCTCCTCACGAGTTGAAAAGTTAACAATCCAGAAAAACATCGTTCTTCAGAGTTATTGGCTTGCAATATTGGTTGCTTTTTTGTTTATATTTACCTACTTGACAATCTTGTTTTTCGTTCAATTCTTTGTTTATAATATCGAAAAGTTGAAAACGTTTTTATTTGTCTCTATCTTCTAGAAAAAAAATCATTTCTCGTGTTGTAGGCAAAAAATCAAACACCAATGTTGTTATTCTACTATTAAATTATTTTTCTTTCGAAAATGCGTACAGATGTTCTTTAAATTTTTCGTCGTAAATAAGAAACTAGTTTTAAAAGGTTTTTCTTTTCCACTCTGTATCGAAAAATCTATAAAAGCTTTCACTTGCATACACATACTTTCGAAACAAACGACTAGCGAATACCAGTGGAAAGTATTTTTCGAACTGAGAAGTGTTACGATTTCGTTTTAGAAAGTCAAATATAGTTCTGTCCTTTAGAGGTACATTTTTCGAAAATTACGTTGATACGATGCCATTTGAGAGCAACGTAAATATCGAATCGTGTAGTACTTCGACTTTTGAAACGGGGCGAGAGAATGAATAATAACGTGAAAATTATATTCTATTTTCGCATTCTAAACTCATCACCCTCTATCCTCATCGAAGAATAATATGTACTTGTAATATGTCGTTTTTCAATTTTTTTCTTTTGGCATTCATTTAAATGAAATAGACAATGCCTGAATATACCTTCCTATAATCTCTCAATAAATTCTGAGTTTAATATACGTATTTTTAGTAATTACATTTTGCATAAAATTAAATTATTACCAGATTTACTTACTTTTAAACTTGTAAGCTCAGTATGGATTAGTTTCATGATTGGTATGAGCTTCTATTGAATTCCGTTGACATAAGTACGTTATAGTGTAATTTCAAATGTTGATGAGACAGAATGTGAGTGATACTTGTGTTCAGGGTAGGTGTTCTTGAAATTCGTAGCATTATGTTACCGTCCTATGAAAATTCTACCTGATTCTATGTGCTGTTGTGGTTCACCGATTGTCTTCAAATTTAGCAGAAATGTTTAGTTTGGCAAGTTGATTGAATCTGCCAAATTTTAATAAAATCGATGAATTAGAACAGCACCCTCAATCATGCAAAATTTTTATGGTACGGTAACATAATGTTATGAATTTCAAGAACACCTAGGTTAGGTATTTATAAGGTCAGGCAATTGATATATGAATAACTATTATTTTTGTATTACAAGTTCTTGGTGGATGGTAATTGTTTAATTTTGAAAAAGTTGTAAGATGAAATACAGGCCAATAGACCTAACAGCCCTAATATCAATCTTTAGTTTTTCAACATTATTTAAATTTTAAGTCCAAATTTGAAGTATCGTCAATTCTTGTAAACATGGACCAATAATAACTGCTTCCTTATTATTAGAAAAATGAAAATTCAAAGATCTACGCCAGTGTTTTTCAAACTTTTTTTGTCGCACGCCCTTAGATCGATGACACCTCTATGCTATCCTCGATCGTGGATTGATAGATAGCATTGTTATTGTATTTTTTTGAAACCAACTTCAATTCTTTTTTTATTTTTTTTTAATAGTGTCTCACGCCTTCTAATTTAGGAACCACTACTATCGTGATATAAACACACGAGCTACTGCGCATACACCAGACGCAGTATGTTTGACAACAGCGCACAGGTTGCTGGAGTCTGTACTGGAGTTGAGGCGGTTGCCAGACAGTTACACTTCGGTGAGGAGGAGTGTGACCACGTATTTTATTCGTCTAACGGACATTAAACACACTAGCGGCTAAGGCCACTATAACTACCACCCTACACAGATGCACTTTTTTATTAAAGTATGATGTGTATAGCAGTTGATTCATTTCTACTCTGAGTCGTTTGTCTCCACTTCTCAGTTACATATAATGTTTAATCAATGAACGTAACTGCATACATTCATTGAAAATAAATAAAGGATTGAATACCTATTTTTGAATACCTATTTGATTCCCACAATTCCAGTCAATTGTTTTACCATCATTCACCAGTTAAAGCTTTTTAGTTTCTGTAATCTTGATTCTACAGGAGTCGATATGATATTCACCATTAATACTCAAGAAAATTATTGAACTGAACTGAATTATTCACGAATGTTTCATGTATTGAACAAACTACACCAACTGCTCGCGGAATGAAGAAAAAAAGACATACGGAATTATGAATACCTACGTATTATCATTAGCACATATTCAAAACAACGTAAAACCTTTCGGGGTATATCATCTCACTTCTGAATTATTGAGAATTAGTTTTTGAAATATCATTCATATTCATGAATTGTAGCTATTATTATTTTATGAATATGACGACCACCTGAATCTCCCCAAAACAAAATTAGTTGTAACTCTTAATAACTGACTAAGTTTTTCCATACTTATCATCATTTACTACAGTATAAAGGAATTTTGGACGCTTTTTTTTTAAGCCTATTTGTACTTACCAATCATTTGGAGAATAAAAAAATAATTTTAAGGGCGGAAGGTACCAGTTAAACGAATAGAAAAAAAAATGAAAGCGTTTGGTGTATGTTAAAATCAAATACTTGTAATTTCTGTAGACAGTCGAGGATTTCAGTATTCAGAAAGTCTAGATATTAATAATTCCGTCTTTAAATGTTTCAAATTCACAAAAAAATATTAGTAGACGCTGTGAAATTTAACATGATCTATTGAAAGTTTTGGCATCGCTCTTCATTTCCGACTGAAAGGAAATGCTGTGAATAATAAAAAAAGAGAAACTTACGAACAACCGCATAGCAAGCGTATTCCAGGTTTTTATTTCACCTCGCATTTTCTTTCCATGTCTAACTCAGACATACTGCAAAATTTGTAATGAAACGTTTTCAAACGGTTGACAGTCGTGCATAACCTGAATAAGAAACGTTATTTTCATCATATGAAAACGTTATCAACTTACGATAAAAAGACGAGTATGCTAAAAATTTATGTTCACTCCCTGATTTTGCACATTATTTTTTTAAGTTGACCTTTTTTCCCTCCATCGTTTTTTCTTTCTGTGCTGAGAAAGAAAAAAGAGAAGGCAGACAATTCTATGTTTTTTACTCCTGCACATCGTAAATTTTGATAACTTGATGCAAAATGAGAATTTACTACCGACTATTCCCAGATGAATTTTCTTCCTCATCATGTGCCACACTATCGTAGATAATATACCAACAACGCACTTTAGCTATTAAAATAAACGAGCGTTAATTTATAATAAACGAAATGTTGCGGTGAAGTCTTATTTTTTTCCCGTTCAATTTTTAAAATTCTCATATTCATAAACCATAATCGTTGCTCTCCATATCCTTCACCTCAGTTCCTAATCTTAGTCTTTACTTTTCAAATATTGCTATATGCAGCTATACTAAGGCTCTATTAGTTTCACATGGGCATGTTCATCCGCCATTTTCTTTCCAATCAGAAATCTAACAATTAATACATTATACACTGAAGTATTGAGATATAACTATGATCGAAGACTGAATTATACAGAGAAATACTAAAAAAGAAAAACTGCTGAAGTTTTTTGCATTAGATATTGTTTGAATTTTATATTTTGGTATTTTTTATGAAATTGCATTTATTCTTGAGAAATATCTTCGAAACTTGAAATTTTATTTTTCATTTAATGATTATTCAAACTCGAATAAGTACTTATTATGTAAATAAATTGAGTCAAAAACGATACAGAAAAGTCATTCTGGCATCAATTATGTAGATCTAGGAGCTGTTATCCGCAGCTTCATTTGTGCAATATCTGTTTATATGTGCTTGCTTTCTTTTCTTAATTTAACAACATTTTTGTGGCTCTAAATGTTTTAAAATATTGTTTTAATAAAAAATTGGACCGGATAAAAAAATATACCCCATGATGTATCTTTCAATGATAAACAAAAATAAAATTACCTTTACCCTTTCTTGTGTTCTGAAAAAGTTGAAGATCAATTGATTTAATTTAAAATTGGGCTAGAAATTTGAATTCATCGCCCCAAAAACATATCAAACTATGTTCTATCCTATAATATGAGGAAAAATTATCTTAATCCCTTTTTTGTAGACTCAAATGAAACCAGATGAGAAAAAAAAGAAACATATAGAGAGAGGGAGGGGAAATCTCATGCAAATATGTCTAGCGGTTCTAGAGTGATAATGTTTCCAACAGTTTTTAACTCGTAATATTTTATGTGCAGAGATACAGGTTCGTAAGCATGTAATAGGCTAAGTTTAGGAAAATAATACTTACGTATCGATTTTGTATTCGGGGGTAAGAGTTTACGGCAACGCGTTTCATTCAGGGATACCAACTGATTGATAGTTTGTCCTCTCAGTTTAATTAACCGATTGCACAGTTAGTTTGATATGCCTACAAAAATGGGCGTTTTCCTCCACAAATCAGGGGAGAGCAGTTATTACATTCCAGCTCGTGTCCAGTCGGCGATTATTCTTGAAACATCTCAAATTTGTAAAGGATTTTCGAAAAGAAAATCGGAATGACCAGTCAATTAGAATTATTAAGTACAGTTTGATACGTCTAAAGAAAGGTACAGTAGTGTAGATAGAAGCGATGATATTTCTCCAACGCTGAGAAGATACCACGCTTTTGTACTCTATTACATAGACTAATAAATGGGATCGCTTCGTCGCAGTGACACGCTAAATCTGATTCCAATCGCAAGCTTGATGGACAGTTTATTAATTTTTTATTTTACCCTTTATAGGCGGAGAATTATGTTGCTGACCATATTTCGCTCGGCCAAATTTCCCCTTATTTTCTTACGCACATTCGGTTCAATAAGTCTTGAATAAAGTTTTTGTTATTGTTGCTTGTTAACTTTCCTGTTAACATATTATATTATTATAGAAGTCACTGACTTTTAATTAATCCGATTCACATAGTTTTCACGAAGTTGCTCTTAAAACCTTTTTTGTGTCGAAATTGTACCCTTTTTCTTTTGACAGCACCTTCCTTCTACTTTACGTGAGATAAGTTGTAATCTCCTGGCTTCAGAATAATTGTAGGTTAACTCGAACATTTTTCAGCGTCATTCCGTTATTTTATTGAATTATGCAAGAAAAAATAAAAAAAAGAAAAACTAATTATTTCTTGTCCAAATGTCTAAATATGAATTTGGCCACAATAAATTCGGACAAATAATTCATAGAATTTAGTTGTTAAAAATCACATTTTTTCCATCAGGAAGAAACAATAGGTAGTTATTTGTGGTTTAAGTGCGAAAAGTTGGTGATTTTGCTTTCTATGCGAGCCGAGGGCGAATGTTTCAAATCACACGAGTAGCAATCATCTACTTCGCTCGGGTGTCCCACACTGTTTTCTGCCACCACTCCTCTCCGAAAAAAAATTAATGAAAAAAAAGTTTTTCAAATTGAATAATAATCAACAATTAATTGTAAATATTTTTTTCACCAAAAAATTGTGATACTCATTCGTAACTCACCCTCCTCCACAACCCTAACTCAAAACATTATATGATAAAAAACATTAATTTTTCTCTAATTAAATGATCATAATTAAAATTTTTTTTTTTAAATTTAAGAAAAAGTTATGTGCAGGAAATAATTAATTTTACTAGAATGAAAGTAACATTGACTATACATATAGTACTGGACCAATAAAGAACGATGATTTCCATTAGACATGCCGGGGCTTAATAGGCAACCTCGGCGTACCTTTGACGTATTTTGCTTTACGTTTATGTACGCAATCTTTGTGAATTTAAGGGATGTCTTTATTAGATGTATTCTAAATTGGTGAATTCAAGCAAAACGTCGAAAATACGCAGAAGATACTCTAGGGTTGCCTTCTTTTTCGCGGGCATGTCTTGACTTTAAAAAGTACTTCGGTCTTACGGAGCTTTACTGGTCCAGTAGGTACTATATAGTCGAAAGAAATTAATAATATTTTTAGGTGTTCAGGCGGTACGGGGATTCGAACCCGTACCGGCCGAACACCTAAAACCCCCCTCGCTCACCGCCACCAAAAGCCGACACCGTATACACTCGGCCACGATGCCGGGTGACGGTGATCGAGGGAGAATGGCAATCAGCCAAAGTAGTGTGGCAGTAGTCGCCACACCACTCCCCCCCAGTATAGCGGAGCGTGATACGACAACCAGTACGGAGGCGCCTTGCAGGTAGGGATGTACGCCAGCGCGTGGTGATGCCACCCCTCATCACCGCACCGTGGCGCACACCCTACAGCGCCGTCACATACCGGCATCGGTGGTGTGACGTACCACCACGGCTATTGGTTTTGTACGTGTCCGAGAGATGGCGTGCATTACCATCCCCCGGATCACGTCGAGGTCACCACTTTAGGTGTTCAGGCGGTACGGGGATTCGAACCCGTACTGGCCGAACACCTAAAACCCCCCTCGCTCACCGCCACCAAAAGCCGACACCGTATACACTCGGCCACGATGCAGGGTGACAGTGATCGAGGGAGAATGGCAATCAGCCGAAGTAGTGTGGCAGTAGTCGCCACAATATTATTATTATTATTGTTATTATTATTATTATTTTTTACAAAAAAACAAAAAACAAAAAAAAACCTCTAAATACCTATTTAACAAAAACTCAAGCCGTGCAAGAAAGTTGATTTGTTAGTGAGCATGGGCAGTGTCATATTTTTTCATGTGGAATTGAAGTTCCCTACTTTTCGTTCAGAAGTTGCCCAAAAAATCGTACTTTTGGCATGGGTGCTTCAAAAAAAATATTTTTATTTATATGCATATTTTCAGTTTATTTATTCATTTTTTTGCTTTTAACTGTAAAATTCTTGTTTCTGCCCTCTCCCGGATTTCAACATTTTTATGCCGACGGATTTTCAATTTTGGTTGAAATCTTAATGAGTACTTGATTCCAAAATTCATTTTCAACTATTATAATGAGGCATTCATGGTAGAAGTATACTTTTTCTCGAATCATTGTCATTCGGCTTCGAACAAAAGTGAAGTGGATCATATTGGTGAAAAAACCTACCATCAGATCTGAATTTTTGCGTTCTTACAGTTTTTCCCTTCGAAGAATGTGCCGTGCTCGATGTTCGATATGAGTATTATAGATTTACTTTTTTTTTATTCTCTAGTTCAGTAAATCGAAAAATAAAATTCGTTTTAATTTCACGTCGATATCGTAAGCGTTCGTCTACCACACCTATCTCTGTCTATCTTCCCATTCTATCTCACTCCTCTTCCCCTCTTTCTGCAATTTCATGATAAGTACACATTTTTCTCTATCGTCGAAACAACATTTGTATATAGGTAGTTGGGTGGGTGTTCGCCGATTAGAGAAGTGAGAGTCAATTTGTTCGCCCGGACGAATTTCTTAAATTCTTATAACTGTTTACATGTAGATTGAAAATTTTTCCGAGCTATTTCATTCTGGAAGTAAGAATTGCGAAAGGAATGTTACGTGATGGAAACTATATATAAGTCGAGAGCAACGAAATGTGGACGTAATCAACGAAGGAGTGTATATATTTTTCGGAGGAAGTTTTTATATGTTTTATTTCTCCCTGGGTAGGAATTTCTTTGCTGTTTATCTTTTATATTTCCCCTGGTATTTATTATTTTATATTAGTTTTCATATTCTTCTCACTTCATTCATCAAAAATGAAGTAAAGAGAAGATGGAGAAACGAGAAACATATACTAAAAAAAGTCATTGTTCTATGTTTTAGTACAATAACTTGTATTAGGTCTCATAGAATACAAGCCAGCTGTTCGCTCCTGAATTAAATAAAGAATTCTATTTTTGGTGGTGAATACCCTTTAATATTCTATGTAAGTATTGCATTAATGCTATCTGTCCATTGCATACCCAAATAAAAAGACTGCGACCTTTCTTACAGCATCGTCCGAAGTCCGTCATGTAATTTTAATGAGTACAACATATCCATAAAAAACCGTGTATAAATTACAAATTTCAGTTTTTTTTTCCCAGAATGAGAGCCTCTTTTTAGTAGGTTTTCTATTGCAAATCTACTTACTAATCTTGGTGTCATGGAATAACGTGGGAGGTGGGTACGTTTTCCGTTTCATAACTCAAGGAAAATTTTAGCTTTAAAAATTCGAATTCATGTATGTATATACGTAGATATAAAGCCAATTTCTTATTACTACGGTGCAGGTCTCAATTTTTGTCTGATAGTCACGAAATTTTGAACAAACATTGGTACTAAGCCAAAGACGAGACGTTTATTTTTTTTCGGATCGGTTTCCCAATACTTCCGGTTTATGGCTTTTTTCGTTTTTATTTTAACTATAAAATGTTTAATTTTTGACAAGTAGCAACGAATTTTGAAACAAATATTTATTATAACTTATTATAAGTTACAATAAATTTTTGGTGTATATCGGTCGTACAGTACTTCCGGTATTGCTATTTTCATTTCTGTTTTGGCTATAAAATTTTTAATTTTCGACAAATACCTAGCTATTAAATTTGGAACAAATTTACTATAATTTATTGTAACTTGCTTTAAATTTTGATGTGAATCGGCCGTACTGTAATTCCAGTATCACGATTTTCGTTTTTATTTTTGCTGTAAAATGCCTAATTTTGGACCAGTAGAAACGTAATTCGGAACAAATATTTATTATGATCTATCAATAACTTTTTAGTGACTAATTTTATAATTTTTGCAAACCTACTTTTTATAACGGAGCTACTGCTGTGTTAGAATTTTTATTATTTTGGCAGCTATGTCCAAGAACTGTTTGATGGAAAAAAAAGTATTATGATTGCAAAAATAATTTTTTCTAGTTATGATTATGAAAAAGCGTGTGATGATTTGGTAATAACGAATACTTAATTTTCATGAAGGCTTCTTTGCTCAACTACGTTCATAGATGACGAACAATTTTTTTTGCTGGCATGCAGTATACCTACCTAAAACTCGGCGCTTCGCGCCTCGGGAGGGGGCTCCGCCCCCTCCACCCCCGGGATGTTATTACTTTGAGCCTGACGGCTAAAATGTAAAATACCTGACCCTTCAGGTTTTAGCCCCCTCCTCTTAATATGACTATGCCAGTAATAACATGAAAGAATAATACCGATAAGACGTGTAGCGATATACAATCAGTGTCTTTATTATAATGTGTGGTCTTATATACGCGCTTATTATAATGTGTGGTCTTATATACGCGCTACTTTTGGGTCGCTCTTTCCTGTCATTTTTTGGCTGGGGACCCATCGCTAAAACCTGAAGGGTCAGGTTAAAATATCGTAGTTCTTCAAGCTAGTTCATCGCCAGTAATTGTGTATCTTTATTAGCAGGCCTATTATAGAAACACTATAGTAGTTTAATCGAAGAAAAAAAAGCTGCTCATGTATGATAAGGTTCTCAAATTCTCTTCATTGGTATGAATCAGCTATATATATATGAATTGAGCCTTTTTGTTTTTCATTGTAGGTATTCAAATATTCATTGAACTTTTTTCTTGTGTTAAGGCTTCAGCACACTGGTGCGTTACTCAGATGCGGTCGCCCGTGTGCTGAAGCTGTTATCGCCATTTCATACTCAAAGTTTCTTTCGTTTTTGTCAGTATATTTTGTAAAAGAAAAAGAAATTATTATTTTAAAGATTTGTTGAAGCATTTAATTTACCGAAAAATCAATTAGAAGGATATAAATACCAGGGATGAAACTGATGAAATTGGAATATATCAATAAAATTTATATTATGGTAAGAACTGATTAATGTTGATGTACCTAACCTATGAATATTTTGAAAATCAAAATGACGCCCATTTTCTATTTTTCAAGGCACAAAAATTTTGCATCTTGGAATTCTTTGGAAATAATTTATTCCTTGTCTTTAAATTTTAACCACTTCAGTTCATTTTATAAATTTTTTGTCCTAAAAATTACCTAAAAATTATCGAAACAAATCGATGCTGATATTAAATTTTAATCTAAAATATATTTAAGCATCATATATTATTATAACTATGGATGAAAAATTCAAATTACTATCTATTATTTTTTGGTACACTTTTCAAACAAGCTGCCTTTCATTAGTTTGTTTCTTTTTTTTCACCCGTTTATTTGGTTTGAATGGCCTGCTTAATTTTAAAACTCTCTTTTTATTGTGATTCTCCGAACAAACGAACGAACCAATGTTCTCGATTTATGAGTTAATCACTCAAGTGACCACTGACCATGTCTCTCAATCTACAACTATCAGCCTATTCGAAAGAAGATCTTCGAGAGCATTAATTACTGACAAAACATGCACGAGCTCAGACTGTGTATTCAGTGAATGTTTGGAAAATATCTTCGACGTCGCCGATTTAAATGTACATGATGGGAGATAATAATATAATCTCTATGTAGAAAAGAAGTTATTTTAGAAACATATACTATTAAAATCATAAATTATAAGAATAATATAAAATTAATAATTCGGTATTGAAAAACTGAAAAAATAAAAATAAAGAATTACTCTTATACTTATTAATTTTTTAAATTGCAAAAAATAAAAGGATAAGAAAATATAAACATATAAATAATAATTAAATAAATTGAAGAAAGATAAGGATATGAATTTTTGATTTTTATGCTAAACTTTCATAATTTTACGTGAAATGAAAAACTATCATGGTCTTAGCTCTAACTTTGCTGACTATAACGATTTTAATTAGGAAAATCTTCTAAAAATTCTTGTCTAGTATCGAGAAAATCGGTGGTTTCCGGAAACTTTGTATGTGAACGGCTCCGGATGGTGGCAGTCCGACCAAAATCATTGGTTGAATGTTAAGTGTACCTCTCTTTTTCTTCCACTATAATTCAATGGCAGGGAAAAACACATTTTTCATATTAAAAAAAAAATTAAAAAAATACCCACCGCATCTTACTTCTGACTGTACTATAAAGGCATGGAGAAATGCCTTTTTCATAAGTATCGAAAAAAAAATACTGACTTCACCTTGCCTTTCAATGTATAATAAAGGCTTCAAGAAATGCATTTTATATTTTTTAAGTGAACAACTCTTCCAAGTATGGAAGCAGGCTATTTATTTTAAAAGTGGCTAGCAATAGTAGCCAGACGAGGAATCGTAAAAAGTGTCCGGGTTGTGCATATTTCTTATTACCGTACAAAATGTCCAGACACTGAGAGGGTTTCCAAAATTTATGTAATTATTCCGTCTGTTTTCAGTTTACATTTACTTTTGTGTACACTACTTTTCTATAGAATCTGGCTTTAGGACCCTGTGAATTTTATTTTCTTGTTATTATGCAATAAAAAAATTACCCTCTCTTCGGGAAGAAAGAAGAAACAATTTTGAGGGTTATTCTATTCATTTCCCCCCCTCCCAGAAGACTATTTTTGTCCTCTTTAATGAAATTTCAAGTTGAATGTTTTATAAAGTAAATTATTTAATTCTAATTCTGACTTGTGTTTTAATTTTTTAAGTGAATTTCTTGATTTTTGTTCAGTTTGGAATAGTTTGAACTTTAAATTCTTCTTTGAATCTATGCTGTCTCAGTAATACAGGTCTCAAGCCAATGTGCGATGAGTTGATCAAGTTCGTGTGATTTTTGCATTGCATTTATGTACTTACGCTGATGGCTTTCACTGAGGACTTTGGGAAAACAGAGAGTACAATTACTTACTCTAGCGAGTCACTGATGATTCCGTCAACTGTCTGTTCCACAATGTTGCGCAGGAGTCCGAAAGAGTTGCGTCCGCGGTTAGCTTGTTTTTGGACATTAGTGGTGCGGTGTGCGATGGTTGGATATGTTCGTACTTATAGATGTGATTCATTGCCTTTTTTTCTTGGCTCAATTCTTTTGCAACTCATTCGGGGAAAGACGCGCACAAATGTCTTTATTTTGGGGGTTGGTGTCATGATACTGGATCATGTCTGTTCTCAGAGGTCCCTGTAAGGGTCACTCGATGGTTGCTGCTGTTCAGAACGTTTCTCCGGGTTACTTGTTCTCTAGAAAGGATGTCGTTGAGTATGTAGATGACATGGTATTGCTGATACATGTGAATTAGTCCACAGATACGGAGAAAATCACAGCATATGTGTCAAGCTGCTGCTTGCTTGGGGCGTGTAATACAGAATGACTTTCTCAGCTATTAAAACTGCGGCGTGGCTTTACAGAGTCCAACTTGTGGTGTATCTCCAAGATTAACTGTAAAGTTTTTCAGTTCCATTCTTTAAATTAGTGCAATATCGTAATGTCCATCTGATAAAAGGGCTGTAGTTCAGTACGTCCATTCATGGAGTATGTCATAAGGACGCCACTACCTATCAAGGTTGCTTGAATGGCTAACTATAAGTACACTCGTCATTTACCATTTGACTGTACCTACAATCAATGATCACTTTTTTCTTTTGTGTCTTCGATGACGGAACTACTTGAGTTAAACTAAAAGCGAGGCCGAGAAGAGCTTCATAGCCAAAACTCCTGCATATGTCGACAATATAGAAAATGTCGACTTAGACTACAATTTTTTTGTCTTGGCCTGTGTGGTTCCACGCAACAACCTCGTGATATTCAGAGTCCAGTTGAGGAGAAATAAACTGGCGAGGTATACTGGAGTGGTATTGATCCCAAGTTAGGGGATGTGAGCTGCTGTAAAAAGGTGTGTCTGCACTCGAAATCAAATCCTCCAGAACTGGAATAGAGAGTGGTTGCTACTTAGTTTTAATTGAGTATGGGACGTTTGGAAGCATTTCAAAGTACAGTAAAAGTAAACTGAGTGAAGTATGGAATGCGAGTGTGGTAAAATAGAGGATGTTGCTGACCACATTATGCGGTTCTGTCCAAGAAACCAGAAATCCGCCGACGAAGTATATTTGTAGTACCTACCTTTGTTGAGGGGTACTCAGAATGGTGCCCATCTAGATAACAGAAGTTGTCATACTGTTTAGCTTTTTGCGGAAGGGGCATTTTGGTTATAGATATGGAATGTAGAACTTTTTCATGAAACTTCTAAATTCACTGAGGGGTTGAAAGAAGTAAATTATTAATTCAATATTTTCTAGAGTAGGTAGACCTGATTTACACTTGAAACCAGAGTATTTTTTGGTTTCTGAAATGTTTAGAAGTAGACGTTGGACTCATAAACACACTTTTCCTCATCACCATCGTCGTTCAATTTTATTTTAGACAATGAATTCGCCAGCTCTTTGATTATCTTCTAGTCGGAGGAAAATAAAACAAAAGCCCAACCAACAATTTTCGTAAAAATTTTCTCGATGCCTTATTTTTTTACGGCGAAGTTCATTAAGACGAAGACGATAGCGAAGCACTCGCCTTTTTCTGCGAAAATACTGTTGCGACTAATTCTGCCCTTAATCCCGTTTTATGGGTGCGTTATTTATGGAGACCCGAAATGCCTTTTACAATCCTTACCGCCCAATTCAATTACTGCATCAAGCATGGCTAGTATTAAAACGTTTTAATTTGTAGCCGCAAGAACAGCGTAATAAAATTTTTGGTAGAACCTACGTTCTCTATTTTAGAAAATGAATCAAGATTACGTTATGTCATTGTTCCTTTCCCTCTTTTCGACCTACGAGGTACATGGTACATTTGGTTCGTTTTTGCGAAAGCAATTTTTTAAATTTAAAAACAAAATGTAAGTTGTAGACAATGAATATTTTTTTGGTGAAATGATATCTTTCTTGGCTTGTTTCTCAGTCAAATATTCGGACGCGCCCCAAAACTGCAGTACAATATTAAATAGTGTACAATAATTCTTACCGGCTACGAAGTTATTCGTAAGAAGAAAGTAAGTTTGCTGTTTGTTTGGCTAAAATAATAAATGCGACGAAATCGACCAGAATTTAAATAAAATTAAAAATTCAATTTTTGTAAAACGCATTGAACGCATAACTTTAAAAAATGATTGAATACTGTAGGTTCATCTCTAAACCCACAGGCGTATAAATGAGGAATTGTGTGTTCTTATGTTACCATTTTGGTAAGGCAGCCAACCTTTTATAATATCCTAAACCGGCAACTGACGAAAGACATCGCCGTGTATATGTTAGGCTGAACACGCACGTCATCCGCGAATAATGGAAGATAGGCGCGTGTTTTGTGTTTAGCCTAGCATCTCAACCGAGACACGCGTATTTTCGTACGCCTGTCCACACTAGGCTACGCTCGTAGCATGTAGGCTAAACAGAAAACAAATTTTGTTACTCGTCCGTTTAGCCATGTGCTATGAACGCGTATTTTATTTTTATGTCCGAAGACTTTATTGTGCGGACTTGGTGATGGACCAAGTTCATGGTCTGTCAACTGGGGCCAAGCCCCGAAAGGAGAGAGAGGACATGGTTCCCACAAATACATTTTTAGTTATTTGAAATGACAAAATGTTTTCGATAAAATCGTTGTTCTCTATTCATTCTTACCTACTTACTCAAGTCTTACTGTATCGTGAATAACTTTGTCTGTATCTGAATAACGTACCTAGTTTCATTACCCTTTGCATTGAAAAAATTTAAACATTCGTATAAACGTCAATTACGCATACAAACATAAATTACGACTTGCATGTAATAATAGGGTAATCTGGAAAATGTCAATTTTATTTGACATCTCCAGTTTCTCTGACTTTAGTACGGTAGATATCATTGAAATATGGTATATTGATTTTACTAGAAGAAACCAAAAACTTTTGGAAAATTCCTTTAGAGATTAATTTTTTAATTTTTTATTTTTTTTATTAATTTAGTTGTAAAACTGGGAAAATGGTGTCAATCCCGAAAGTTAATCCAGCAATTATGCGAAGTCGCTTCTATACTCCACACTAGTATTATAAAAATGTAGTTTCTGTGTATATTCCTTTTTTCAGCCTGAAGTTAAGCGTATAATGTTATACGATGTTCATGGTAGATATTGTCTATATCTATAATGTCCATCTGTTGGTTTGATTTGAGTTGGCGTGAAAATGTGCTGAAACTTTTTGCTTGAATTTTTTGTATGTGAAAATAAGCGCTTCCAAAATTTCCTTACCGTTAGTTTTTTCTAAATCCGCTTTAGTCAAACCTAAGAAAATATGATTTCCTTCAAATAGGACATTGTTTTATCTTTTTTCGTTCTCATTATTTTACTATAGTAGCTTCACCTCAAAGTCTTTAAAATTACTACAAGTTGGATCTCTTCCATATCAACAAAAATATGACCTTCATGTAGTCAACGGTTCATTTCCTCTACCATATCTCATTCTGTATTGGTTGTTGATTTTTACCGATTTAGATTAGACTACGTTTAGAAAAATTTTAGTTCCGTCCAAAGGTGGATTTGCAAATATGGCGCCTCAGGCCAGGTGAATTTAGTGCCCTTATTCAGTGTAGCCAGCTTAGAATATAAAAAATCATTAAAAAAATACGTCGCCGATTCAAAAAATGTACAAAAAACTTATTTTTCCCCTTTTTTCCATTGCGCCTTTTGTCGTGGCTCCGCCCACGGGTCTCCCGCGCACAGGCGATGCGCCGGAGTACTCCCTCTAGGAAGAGGAGACATTGGTGTTGAGGCAACGTCAGTTGTGAGTTACGAGGCTGTGTGAGCAGGCGTGTGACTCCAACCAACTTTATATGGTCCCTTGGACCTTAAACCACACTAATTATAAGCTTCTACCCACTACATGGTAGCAGGAGCAATTAGGTATGTGGTCAAAAGGAATGAATAATTCTTTGCGGATTGAATAAATTCGTCTATAGAAATCGCTTCCACAAAGCATAACTCTCAACTAAAAAATACTTGTATTTTTTCCTGAATAATTTCTTGTTATTCTCAACTATAACTGAATAAGTTAGCCTATTTACTGACCGTAAATACTTCGTATTTTATTTCTGCTAAAAACAGAAAGGAATATTTATTCGAAAAATAAATGACATAATACAATACATGGTATCACCAATACTATAAAAAATTATGCGGCGAACGTATTTTTCGCCGCCCCCAGTAAAAAACAGAACTAAACATTCTCTTTTATAATTTTTTTCGTCTTACACACAAAAATATAGGCGAAAAAATTATTAAAATAATTTTTCCGCCGCCCCTAGCAATAATATTGACCATATTACGTATTTTCTTACGCATTCGGACATAGGAATAAAGTCCTTGAAAAAATGTCTGTGAAAAAATTAATTTTTTGTCCGTAATTAGCATCGAAAAATGTTAAGACATCAATTAATTATTAGGTCTAAACCACCTATAAATACTTTAATCGTTTTTTCTTACGAAAAATATCGCGCCTACGAGAATTTATATCGACAAATATAATTATTTCCTTCTCTCTCGCACCCGCACGATTAAAAAACGTGATTTATAAAAGGCAAAAATTCGTCCGAAAATAGATAAAATACACTGTCAATGCATCACATCGACGTATTCAAGGACGAAAACGGCCAACATTGTCGTAACTTGCAAAGATATACTCACACATTTACAAATTACGTGTAAATATACGCAACCCTACAATTACGTACGCGCGTTGCACGATGTAGGCATCAACCGAATATCGTCATCGTATGCTCACGCATGCGCAGAATGCAAATTCTGATCACGTCCACCTTGCCGCCTAATCCAATTAACCGATTATCGAAGCTGCAAGGACGTGACCGCTCATCCCTTAATAAGTTTTTATTAATTTTGCACATTAATTAATGCGTTTTTTAATTAATTTTCACGTAAATTTGTGTATTTTCGTACGCTTTATTATAATTCGCGAGAATTATTACGTGATTTTTTCGATTTTACGTCTTTTACGTAAATTTTGTGCGTTCCCACGCCGCGATCTATTAAGTGTTCAATACGACATATTGAAAAAACTTTTTTTTCGAAATCTTTTTTCGAAAATTAATTTTGTGCGTCTTTCCGTAATTAACATTACGTCGAATTTTCATCTTTTCGCCAAAAAGATTTATCTCGCGATTATTTGCGTATCTTCACCGTATCCTCAAAATACGACAGGTGTAGTGGCCAGAAACAATAATCCACACGCCAATCAATCCATTATCAACAAAAATTGGTAAGTCCTAATGGATTATAATATTTCAATATTATTAAGAATGTGCTTTTATTTACTTTCCAAGTAATTACCGTATATTTTCTCGTAAAATTATTACGCGAAACGTAATCTTACAATTACGAAAAAGTCAAAATTAGGTCTTTTGGATTCGAAAAATCCTATATATTTTTTGAATGAGAAATCATTTATTTGCATTTAATTTATTTATTTACGTATTCATTTGACCAATGAAAAATATGGGGTTACCCTCATATATTTCGTAAATTTTATTTAAATTAATTTTGCATTTTTAAGTGTCGCGATTAAAAAATCTTTTATCGCCCTAGGGTCACGCCCGATTTTTTTTGGGTCCCTAACACTTAGAATATATTTATTGAATTTCCCATTCATGTTAATAAATTGGATTCTCGTCCTAGGGTCACGCCCGATTTTTTTAGGTTTGAAAAACTTAAAAATCTATTTTTTGAATTGACCATTCATGTATAAAAATCGGTATTTTGCCCCAGGGTCACACCCAATTTTTTTTCAAGTTCGAAAAACTTTGAAAAATTTTATGAATTGCCTATTCATACGTAAAAATCATAATTTTGTCCTAAGGTCACGCCCGATTTTTTATCGATCGTAAACACTTAGAAATATTTTTAAAAATATTTATATCCTCACAGATATAACCCTAAAATACATGGTAGATTACGCAATTTTACATTCCGTATACAGGTATAAAAAATATTTTTCTGCCTAAACCATATTGCGTACGCTATTACGTATATATCTTTTTTACGTACATTTTATGTTCGTATCACTCTAGTGTGTTGAAGTTCGTGTTATTGACACGTATTCGTAATTAGGTCACTATGTTAACGCATATTATTTCCTATTACACATAATCTTTAGCGTTTTCCAAACGTAATTTAGCATTTCTATACAAATTTTTTTTGTATATCTGTCTGTCAACAGAAGCGAAATGGCTGACAAAAATCAGCAACAACAACAACAATCACCAGCTGACGCTCGTGAAGAGGATTCCCTCCTCGATCCCAATAATGTCCCATGGCATGAGGAAGTGGATCGTGAGATCCAACAACAACAAGAAGCTGCTCAATTAGCTGAACAAGCTAAAGAGAAGGCAGCTGACGATGAACAGTTGCGCATGTTCAAGGAACATGAACAAAAAATTCGCAAGAATATGGCCAAGAAAAAAGAGGCTGAAAAAGCCAAAGAGGCCAAAAAAGCAGCTGATGCTCAAAAAGCAAATAAGGCTGTAGACTCGGACAAAGCCCGAAAGGCTGCTGACCTGGAGAAGGCCCGAAAGGTCTTAGATCTCGACAAAGCCCAAAAGGCTGAAGAAGTCGAGAAACTTCGCAAAGCTCTAGCCGAAGATAAAATTCGACTAGAGAAAGAAGCCGAAAAGCTTCGATTGGCTAACGAAGCCAAACAGAAAAAAGCTGCTGAAGAAGAGCAGCGAAAGAGAGCCGAAGCTATCGTCGAAAAACCAGCTCCTCGTAAGACGATATCATTTATGTCCTCATCTTCGGATTCAGACATATCTGATGACGCCTACGAATTTATGGCGATTGTAGACGACTGCCAGTCGTACGCGCAACAACTTGACCAGCTGTTAGAGACACCTTATGTCCAAGGTGAAAATTACGACAAAATTTTGTCGGAAATCGAAGCCATCGATTCTTGTCTCCAAGACCTGGAGGTCCCGCCGAAAGGTCTGGACAGAAAAATTTTGGTTGCTTCCCGCAACTGCAAGAGAGATCTCTTGGTAAAAAGGGCCAGAATACTCAAAAAGTATGCGCCTGGCACCTTGGAACCTACGCCGAATCCACCCCCTTCGACTTCGTTTCAACAAGAGTTTGAAAATATGAGGAAGAAGGAGGCCGAAGAGAAACTTCGACGAGAAACTCGGGCTAAGGAATTAGCAAAATCCCTTGTACAAAATCGCGAAGAATTGTACAAATCTCTCAACTCATATCGGCATTGGGAGAAATCCCTAAAGGATGTCGAAACATCGATCAACGATGAATTCCAAATGAATATTTTACAATTTGAAAGATTGTATCTGAAGGAAACTTCAGAAGCTTCTAATGGTCACTCAAGCCATCCGAAAGATGACGACTACGTGGAGCAGGAAGGTGCGGATCAGCCTGCCAAGCTGAGACAACCGCAAATTGAAAGAAGTAATTCTAAAAAACGTACTTTCGAACAGATGTCAAACGGACATTCTGAGGATGTTGAGGCCCCAACCCCTTCTAAAACACTCAGAGGTGAGTTACCTCTTAATTCCTCAGAACATTCGTTCACACCTGGGCCTATTACTAATAATAATACGCAATCCAATCTACTATTGGGACTATCTGAACCAATTCTTCCTTCCACAGAAATTAACATTTCTGATTATCAAAAACAATCCTTTGGCTATATTCCAAAATGTTGGGAAACTCAAACGGAAAATCCGTTAGAGAAAGGTTTCACCAACCTTAAACCCCCTAAATTCTATCTGGAAAGATGGAACGGAGAAATTTTGGGATATCCTGGATTTATTAATGGCTTTAATAATTATGTAAATAAACGCAACGACATTGCGATACCTCAAAAAATAAATTTACTCCAGGGTGCACTACCAAAATTTCTCTCTGAAAAAATTAATCATTTTTCTCCCGATGACGTTGGTTACGTTCAACGTTTGAAATTTCTCCATAGTAGATATGGTGACGAATCTAAAATTCGTGCTGCATTGTGGGAACAACTTACAGCTTTTCCTACAACAACCAATGAATTTACATCTATTTTAGATGGACTTGATTCAGTGTCTGTTATGATAGATCGCTATCGTATGGTCTGCGAAACTGTAGACGAGGAACAACTTTTTAATATAATAGTTAAAAAATTTCCTCCCAGATCCTACCAAAATAATATTAGATCAGGCGAAAGGCATGTCAAACATTTGTTTGAGGCAATTCGTGAATTTATTAAAATTCGAGAACTTACTAATGACCTTAGTACATCCGTGCCTAAAAAACTAGACTCAACATCTAATTCTAACAAGCCTAATATTGATAGAAATACCAATACATCTAATAAAAATAGGAATAATCAGCCTAAAGGCAGACGTAATTTTGCCATTACGAATACTGGCAAAAGGAGAGGAAAAGATAAATCTAATCCTTCTAATTCAAACTCGTCTAATAAACGTTTTAAATCTACAGATGCTAACACATCGTTTTCAAAATCCTCAACAACAAATTCTTCCGTTGTTACAGGTGCTGATGGCTCAGTTTACCTGAGATTACGGAAAGGTAAATTAATCCCCGTCAGCGTGCTGAAGGTTACCGCAAAAGGTAATTGTATTTTTTGCGATCGCCAGCACCACAGTTTCCTGTGCTGCTCAGTAAATACGTTGGACGAACGTAAACAGTTCTACCAACGCAGAAACCTCTGCGTTCGATGCTCTAACAAGCATAACGAGAATGAAGACGTCTGCAGAGTGCTGCCACCACAACACTGCAGATGGTTCGAATGTTTGGGACGAGGAAATCATCCCAACCTATGCCCTAATGCACCGTATCCGATCACTCGGGGTAAATGCGACGCATGGCAAGAAGTTCTGGAAGAGTACAAGGTGTACTTGCCAGAAAAAAGTATGTTTCAGCAACATAAATCGTTTATAGAAAATGATAATTCTATAAATAATGATCTTTCTTTATTTCCACAGCTGGAAAATGGATCTAACAATCCATCGCTGATACCGAAAGTATCAGGAGTAGAAGAAGAAGAGGCCAAACAGCAGTACGGATTGCCCATACTGAGTGAGTCTTTTTCATTTTTTAACAATAATGATACTTCTGCTCATTTTCTTACGTTTCAATCGTATGTTCACGTATCCGAATTTTCCGATTCTATTAAAATTAATGGATTTTTTGATTCTGGTAGTAAGGAAACTTACATATACCAGGAGTATGCAAATACTTATCTTAAGGAAAATATGTCTGATGACTATCAGACTTTGCATTTTAAAGGTGCTGCAAACTCAACATCGAATACCTTTCGATCGTTTAAAGTCCAATTTCAGATTCAAAAACCTGATGGAACGAAAGTTCTTATTTTGGCAAACACCGTGCCCTACATAGCACGAAATTTATCTCAACCAGATTTTAAGGAATTCAAAATTCTTTTTCCTCAATATTCACATATTGAATTCTCCGTAATTGACCGTGAACACACGATACATTTGCTTATCGGTAATGATTTTATGTGGTCCTTCGTGAGAAACGTCAGACAACTCTCCCCTACTCTAACATTAATCAGTACTGATTTTGGACATATGTTAGGAGGCTCTATCAACCCTCTGGTGGAAAGTGACGCTTTTACTTCTATCTTTTTTACCACTCCACAAAGTGTAGAAAATTTTTGGAAGTTAGATACCCTAGGTATTGAAACAACTAATTTAGTTGAAGCGGAAGCGGAAGCTGAAGCACTTCGACTGTTTTACAAGGATATTACTCTTGTAAATAATCGTTATCAAATACGATGGCTATATAGGTTCAATCCTCCGCCACTTTTAGACAATTATCGTCTAGCATATCGTCGCCTAGCACAGCAACTACCAAAAATGATACAGAATCTCCAATTCTTTCATTTATACGACCAGTATTTTCACTCTTTGGTAGACTTGGAAATGATCGAACCTATAGATCATGATACTCCAGCTGAGCTAGTGCACTACTTACCCCACAAAGGTATATATGATCCTACGAAAAGTACTCCACTTCGCGTAGTTTTCGATGGTTCTGCCAAAACCAAAAAATCGAATCATTCTCTCAATGATTGTATGTTCAAAGGGAAAATAATCTTAGCAGATTTAATATTGATTCTACTAGGCTTTCGTAAAGACCCTTACGGAATAGTAGCAGATATTAAAAAAGCCTTTCACCAAATAGGCCTACATCCAGCTGACAGAGATGTCACTCGTTTTTTCTGGATAAAAGACCCTACTAAACCTATGGATTTGACCAATCTATTAGTATTTCGGTTTTGTCGTGTTCCGTTTGGAATAATTACGGCACCATTTCTTTTAGCAGAGGTTTTGCTAAATCACTTTCAACTCGTTGATAAGGAATTCCATGATAAATTCTTGCAACAGTTTTATGTTGACAATTTGGCAACATCTTTACCTACTTTTCAAGCGGTAAAGGATCTATACTATAGATCGAATAAACTGTTCAACGATATTTCAATGCAACTCGCATTATGGGGAACGAACTGTATACCTATGCGAAAAGAATTTGATCCTAAATTTGCATTGGATAAGCCTCTTATAAAGGTTTTAGGACTCGTTTGGGATATGGATAACGATGTTATGTATATTCCAACACCTCAAGCTCTAACTGCCTGTTGGACAAAACGATCTTTCTTGAAGGTCATGTCTTCATTTTATGACCCTCTCGGTTGGTTCGCACCAGCTTTCATACCCTCCAGATCATTTATTAAAATACTTTGGTCTGAAGAGTTGAAATGGGATCAGCCAATCCCAGAGAAACTACAACCTGTAGCCACTGATATCCTTAATGACCTTATGGATTCTACTAGGTATTGTCTTCCCAGACAATTGTATATTGGGACTTATAATCCTGATGCATGCCAACTACATGCGTTTACCGATGCATCTAATGTTGCATTTTCAATGGTAATTTACGTACGTTTTTACAATAAGGACTCAAATTCTTATTCTGTACGTTTCCTTATGGGTAAATCTCGTGTCACTCCCATGAGACCCATAACTATTCCAAAACTGGAACTTATAGCCGCCTTAATTGGTGCTAGAGGTCTACGTACAACACGTAAACCGATGAATCTACAAAATTCATGTACCTTTCTATGGTCTGACAGTAAATGTGTCTTGACATGGTTGCTTGAGCGTAAAATTTTACCTCAATTTGTAGCAAACAGAGTTAATGAAATAAAGTCCATTCCATCTGTTGAGTATCGCTACGTACCATCCATAGAAAATCCTGCAGATATTGGATCCAGAGGATCTACTGTAGACAATCTCATGCAGTCACTTTGGTGGACTGGTCCATCTTGGCTCCACCAAGATTCATCCTTCTGGCCAGAAACTGATTTACATGTCATAGAGTCTCTGCCAGAACATACTGAGGAAGAAATTTCTAGACCAGTATTTTGTACCTTAAGGCAATCCTTGAGTATTTCACCAAAATTATCATCCTCAATATCTGTGAAAGCAGATGATACCTTTGATAATTGTCGTCCAGCCAGACGAAGAAGGATTGAAAAATCTCGAAAGAGACTTATCCCTCAATTCTTCCTTAATTCAGATAACTCTGAATGTGAAGTTCAATTGCCTAACTCTCAACCCAATCCTGTACAGGAAGTGGAAACAGAGATAGTCCAATCTTCACAACCCATTGACTTGTCAAAAAGCAATATGGATCCCGATAAATATCGTAATTCCTTTACGAGCTTTATTCATCCTCCTTCAAATACACCATTTGAAATTAACATTGAAAGATTCAATTCTTTGAAAAAACTTGTTAGGACATTTTACCAATGTCTGAAAGCAGTTCGTCGATTTAACAATCGAAGGATCAGACGGAAACGTTTGTTAAGTCCATACGCAATAATGAAATTTAACTTTCATTTTGTAATGCTTTGCTTCATATATGCCGACCAACAGAAATATTTCCCCAAAATATTTGACATTCTTTTGAAGCAAAATCCTCCAAAATATGTTTCCTATGGAAAATTTCATATTTGTATGGATCCCTCTGGAATTTTGCGTACTAGAAATTACCTTCCAGAAATACCTTATGCAAAAGATATGCTTTCGCCCATATTATTGCATCCTAAGTCTTACCTGACTGAACTTATTCTAATGCATACACATCTTACCAATGTGCACACGGGTAGCAAGTTCACATTTGCGGATTTCCGTCGGCATTATTTTGTGCCGAAGGCCTTGAAAGTCCTTCCACAAATACTCAAAAAGTCTTGCATTTTATGCAAAAAATCTGAGAATAAACCTTTTAAGCAACCGACTCACTCGTCCTTGCCAGATTTTAGACTTATTCCATATACCCACCCATTTTCTTATACGGGTGTAGATATTTTTGGACCTTTTCCTGTATTCGACAAATACTTACCAAAAAGGAAAAATCAGTTGGCGACACCAACGTCTACCATTTATAAAAAATGGGTTCTTATTTTCACTTGTCTATCAACAAGGGCTGTTTATCTAATTTCGATTTTGTCTTTAACGACGACAGAAATTTGGACAGCATTTCTGACATTTTTTGCTGATAAAGCAACACCCAAAGCAATTCTGTCAGATAATGCGGCACAATTTCAGCTGCTTTCGGTATACCTACCGAATTACTGGACAACTTTTTCTGAAACCTCAGAAATAAAGGACAGTCTCGATACGAAAGGTATCGAATGGCATTTCATCCCGGCAAAAGCCCCGTGGTATGGTGGAGTTTATGAACGTATTATCGGCATTATAAAACAAGTGTTTTACCGAGTTCATGGACACAACTCCATATACATCCATACTTTTCAGGCTAGTTTGAAGGACATTCAAACTATGGTTAACTCCAGACCTCTTTGCCCATCTTCCGATGATAATGGTCAACATACGTTGACGCCAGCGCATTTTCAACATGCGAACTTAGGAACACTAAGTTTACCTGACAATCTGACTTTACTGGAATCAACTCCTACGGCTAAACAGATCTTAGATATGTGGAAATTGGATCAAGATTACCTTAATAAACTTTGGCTATCTTGGAAGAGAGAGTATTTACTTTATCTTCGAGACAGACCCCCGTCTGCCTTACCCAATGCATATCGTTCGGTTTCATACCAACCGCAGGTCAATGACATAGTTCATGTTTTAGATTACACATCTAAACCTGGTGTATACAAACTCGCTAGAATCACTGGTCTCGAGAAATCGCATGATGGAAACATCAGACACGCGAAAATTGAATTCTCTAGTAAAAAAGAGTCATCTCGACCACTGAAATTTTTGGCTCCGCTAGAGCTAAAATCGAAGGTTACTCAAAATTAGAAATAATTTTCCTTCTCCTTTCTAAGATATACCTGGACATGACATATGTAGGAAAGGTTCAAAAAACCTTATTTTTACTGTCTTTAGGGCGCGCCATAATTGAATACTATGCTCCTAAAAACGGTATACTTTTGATTTTTTGGCACCCACTCTTGTTGTCAAGTACCTCATGAAGGATCACGGGCAATTGGTGACAGCGCATGCACTCTTTCTAAGACATTGACAATGTTTTGCAACTTGCTAACTTCCCACTCTTCCTTACAGAATCCGTTATCTATGGCCAAACATAACATGTGTCTTCCTCTTCTACAAAACGTCCGGCAGTTGCTCAGAAGACTAATGGATTCTGTTATATATTTTTTAGTTCCTACAGTTTGTACTTTTTTATTTTTATATTAAATAAAAAACTTTGTTTGTACTTGTCATGTCAAATCTTTCTTAGATTTCAGGTCGATCTTCAGAAGGTAGTCTCCGAAGACTACCCTCGCACACCGCCCCCAGTGTCGTGGCTCCGCCCACGGGTCTCCCGCGCACAGGCGATGCGCCGGAGTACTCCCTCTAGGAAGAGGAGACATTGGTGTTGAGGCAACGTCAGTTGTGAGTTACGAGGCTGTGTGAGCAGGCGTGTGACTCCAACCAACTTTATATGGTCCCTTGGACCTTAAACCACACTAATTATAAGCTTCTACCCACTACACCTTTATGCCGTGGCATCAGTGGCCTTCTGGTAAATGCGCCACTGGTTCTGTCCAGAGATGGGTAAATTCTTGAAGTGTTGAACGTTGCATTTTTATCGGCCAATTCAAAATCATAGAACCATTGACGTCATCCAAAACTCATTGCGCTTGGTAAGTGGACGTCTGTAGTAATTTTGAAGACTTTGGCTTCTACATACATTTTTTCTAATATGTCCTAGTTCGGTTCATTTACTTAGCTATTAGTTCACAATTTGCTTTGAATGTACAAATTTGTTTGAAAATTTAATTCTTGTTTGGGATGCGTCATAACTTTTCTTAAAAATAGCGTATCTACCTTTCATTTTGTTTTCGAGATATCGTTGAAATGATTCTGTTCAGCTATTATTTTAATCACATAATTATAAGCTTTTATTCTGCTCACTACTTTGATTTAAAAATATATCAATACTGCAGCCAACCTTCCGCAATGAAATAATGTTTATTTCGTATAAAGCCAAAGCCAAAAAATAAATAAGTAAATAAAAGCTTATGATTTAAAAACTAGTTTTTAACCTAAACTTCTTATTTTAGCGATACCTTCTCTACTAAACCTTTGATTGGGATAAAGTTTTCGTGGAACATCGACATATATTGACCATATATTCTGTGAAACTTTGCCTAAATTTTGGTTCATGAAATCGCTGAAATTTCATTTTTTTAAAACTATTTTTCTTCAAAATTCTCAACCTACATAAAAATTTTTATTGTGAACCGCGTAAAATATCACATCTTACATATTCTTTAGCGCTAAATCGAATCAAACCAACGGTAGATGAGTAAAACCAATAGTTTCAAAGTTATCATGGACTTCAAACCAAGTTTTTCCTAGTAAAATTTACATTTTCTGGTTCAAAATCGATAATAAATCGAAAGCCATTGATCCTATTGACCTGCAGATGGCTTCATTCGGTTCAGTATTAAAAAATATAGAAAATATGATAAACAATATGTTATTTGGTTTCTGTCAAAAATTTTTATAAAGGTTGGGAATTTTGAAAAAATAGCCAAAAAATTGGATTTTTAGGAAGATTCTCCTTATCATCCCTCTTATCGACTGTATCGTCATTTTAATCGATAATTCGAAAAATACTCGGTATAAATGAATATAATCCATTGGAAAGGTAATTTAAAGTTTCCTCAAATCAAAAAAATTTTTATCAATAGTCACTAACAAAAATTACGTTTTTCAATACAAAGTTCACCATAACTCAGAAAGTATTAGTCTTAGCAACCTGCTATTGGTTTTATTTGATTCAGTGTAATAAAATACATAGAAGACAATGCCTCGCTTAATCTAATTCGTGAAATTGAAATTTTTTAAAAATTTTACCCCTACCTCCTACCATTAAAACAGTGTTCCAATGACTGAATTTTCATGGACTCGGCGGATCCTTAATTCTACTGCCAAGGTAGAATTTTGGACAAAGTTTCATGAGCGAGTTAATTTTTCCGCCAAAAAACCTTTTATTTCCTGTACTATAATATTCAATATTTAAACATAATTTCTGTAATATTTTGAGAACGAAATGTACGGTTTCAGTCAAAGTGTTTCAGAATATTAAACTAACATATATCAGTGTTACAAAAAATTTTCATCTCAATGAAACATTTAGTTTTCATGGTATCACTCAAATTTTATGATCAAAGTGATACGCAAACTGAATAACTAAATAGAATTTCATGAATAGCTCAAAAACTAAATGTAGGATTTCAGCCAAAGTTTCACAGAATATTCACCAAATATTTGCCGATGTTTCATCAAAATTTCAGCTGAGTCATATGTAAAATGATGTTATAATTGAACTACATATAAGGTTTACATTTAAGCTTCTTATTGTAAACTGTCACTAAATAATTCTTTTAATTTCTTCCAGTAGATAGCGTATTCACATATGTCACTTCTCAATATAGTACCAAGTCAATAAAGAACAATGATATCTGATTAGACATTCCGACACTAAATAGGCAACCACTGTGTACCAATTAACGTATTTTAAACTACATTTATGTACTTTATCAGCTTATGAATTTAAGGGATTACCCTTATCAAATGTATTGTACATTGATGAACTCAAGCATAACATCAAAAGTATGCACAAGAACACTCTGATAAAATAACAGCAGGTCTGCTTACCACACAGCTTTCTTGTTTCATCTGGAATTATCTACTCTTCTTACCAATGGTTGGATATTTTTTCAAATTACCTTTATGCATGAACTGTTAGCTAATTGAAAAGAAATTTCGCAAAATGTTAGAATATAATATATTCAATGTCTATACTAAATGTCGTGCCTATTACTTGAAAATTACGGCCTTTATTACCATTAAAGCTCCAGAAATGCAACATGATGTCCCGTTCCATCATCTGGCTGATCTTGACCAAAATGAGTAGGGTCTTTTTTTGTCAAAATCAAAATAAGTGTACCAAATTTCAAGACTATCGGATGAAAATTGTGATCTGCACCATGTCACCTAGAAATGTGTATATGAATTTCAACTATTAGTGCTGAAAGTTTCCTGGGGTCATGAAACAAAAAATAAACCTTCCTCGAACTCTGGGTCTCAATACCTGATTAATTTGAATACATAGATTTTCTTCTAAAACGTACATAAGAACTACCCTTATTAAAGAAGGATTCAAACTCGCGACTTGAGATTTGAAAGTCAGTGACATCATCGATAGTTTAACAAGTAATTAAAGCTTTCATAGTTAAGATTTTGAAGCGAAACCTCGTAGGAACCATCCAGAGATGGCCAAATATGCGTGACCAAAATTTGGTTAAATTCCATCTGGTATAGGAGACGCCGCCTCTCACAAAGAATAGGGATTTCGATTTTGTATAATAGAAGATGATGATTATGTGGTGTGCATATATAACGAAAGTGGACGATATCTCAATCAGATTTGAAAATGAGGGTAATCTACTCATTAGCTTTCTAAGGGCGGTTTTTTGAAATTTTCATTGCTGAAACTCTTGAAACCTATAATTAATGCAACTCGCAATACATATCATTGGAAATTGTTTCAGTTTTCGACGAAATCCACCTTTCTGACAGGGCTGTTTATTTTGCTTTTTTCCTTATCTACGACTGAATTGTTTTTTCTCTGTTAATTCGACAACTATTTGTATTTATCAGGTTTTCTCCTTCTTTCTTTCTTGTTTCGAGTTTTGAACATGAAGGATGAAATATACGTGGAACTCTATCATCAAAAAATCTCTATATCCAAACTAAATTTCTCCTAATTGTATAGGTGTGTATACCCCTACAATGCGAAGAAAAAACAAAGCAAACCGCGGTTGAACCAAGGAAACTAGGCACGTGCAATATTTAGTTTACATCGAAAAAAACGTTTTTTTCAATTAGTGAAATGATTTGTTTCTATCGTAAAATTGGAATGTTCTGGAAAAACTAACTTTCAGTGAACGAAAGTCCATGTTTCTCCTCTCATTTTTCCCTTACCGTTTCCATGCTCTTTTTTCCCACCTATACAAACGCTTAGTCGTCGTAAATTAGACAAGTTAATTATTTTAGCGTGCACTCGTAAAATTTTTGTTTGATTACTCGCCGTGACTTCGAAACTTCGGAAGCTATTCTAGTTTACCATCGTATATTTCGGACAAGGGTGAACTCAGAGTACCGTTTTTTTCAGCTCATTTAACGCCAAATGTAAGTATGTGCGTGTATTTGTGTGAAAAAGTGAGTGAGAGTGAGAGATGAAGAATAGGTGTTTGTAATAGGAAAGCGTGTTCAATTGGGGACGAAACATTAAAAAAAAAAATTCATTATTCGCTGTTAATCATCAGTGATTATCAGTATTTTTTAATCAGAAGAAAATTTCTGTAGCCTACGTTAGAGTCTGAATTTGAGTGTGGAAATGAAAAGTGGCTCAGTTGATTCGTAGCGAATCAATTGCACAAGTTTTGCGAAAACTTGGAAAAGCTTTTTTAACTATTTTTTACGTTTTGGTTTAACTGCGGTAACCCAATCCTTTGGCCACTCTGTCACACTCTTGAGAGTGAAAAAAATTTTTTTTTATCTTGAAACACATCGCTTCTCCTTTTTCGAAATTATATTTTAAGCCTGGAGTAAAAAAAAAAAAAAAAACACTTGCTATAAAGTCGGATAAGTAATAATCATTTTCTTTCTCCGTTTGTGGCCTCACTTCACAGCTTATTTTGTTGTTTTTTTCTGCCAAAACCAAGACCGTGGTTTGGGTTTTCTCTATTACATTTAATTTTCGAATCATCTTTTCAATAAAACACCAATTTTTTATTTACGAAATTTAGTAGAGCTTTGGTAACCCTATGCAATTATTTTAATTTTAGTCCCTTGGAGAATGAAAATACAAGGTGACAGTATGTCCGGATTTTGTTCGGCAAGCCTGTAAAACTGGACAAAACGGGATAAAACGAGGAAATAATGTATTTTCGAAAAGTTGCATATTCTCAAATTGAAGGCGCTATTGTGTTTTGAATGTTGAAAAATCAATATTTTAACTTGACCTATGACAGTAGACATGTTAATCAGCAGAATACAATTTTGGACTAAGGGAAATAATAATATTGACTGAGACAAAAAAAACTTATATCACCATGTTCCGCTTATTCTCAAAATTTAAAGTGCTGAGAAACATTGAAAATTAAGAAAATTACATTTTTTGTTAAATGGACAAAAATGCCAAATTTTCGACTTTTTGAAATTTAAATTTGTATGTTTTCCAGCTCTATTAATTTTGAGAATATGCGAAACATGGTGGTATTATTTCTTTTTCGTCTCAGCTTGTTCTACCATTTCTCAATGTCAAAAATTGGCTGACTAACATCATCGTCGTCATTATTATTATTATTATTATTATTATTATTATTATTATTATTACTATTATTATTATTATTATTATTATTATTATTATTATTATTATTATTATTATTATTATTATATATTATTACCATCATCATCTAGCTGACAGTGGGTAAAGAGAAAAACTAAAAAAAGTTGATGAAGGGAGAATATCCATCAAATAAAACGAAAATACAGGTAGAGGCTGAGGAAAAAAAAGTCAAAGTTATTTGGCTATTATGCAAAAATGTCAATTTATATACGCGCCTGATACCCTTTTTCGTGTTATGTACCCTAGTTTTCTCTTCAGGTCCGCCCTTTTTCCTTATTCTTTTATAGATTTCATTATACATGGAAGACCATCTCACTTACGAGGTAAGTCCAGAAGGGACATTTGAAAGGGTACCGTACCTGTATGGAAATTTGATTGCTCTGTTATTTTTCGTTTTAAATTTATTCCGACCAAACCTCAAATTATCAGAATACTAGCTTATTTTTACTTGTAATTTTTAGAATTTTATTTGTGTGTATTAGTTTGAACAAAAGCTGCTTGTATTATCGAGATAATAAAATTGGCCCTTATTCGTTGTTTCATCTTTGGTGTTCGTCTGGAATATGTTTTGGGCGGAATTTTAATATTGAATACGTTTTGAGAACTTGATTTTGTATTTTCAAATTCATGTCAATACTAATTTTCAACTGATTGTGGTTACTAATACAAAATTTTTCTCAATAATCAAAAAAATTATTAAGCCTTATGTTTCCTGTAAAAATTTATACACCATGTAATTCAAGTTTTTTACGGGCTAACTACTATTCTCTTCGTGAATTTTATTGTGTTTGGCGGTTATCCATTTGTTTTAAACAGTTCATGAATGAACATCTTGGAAAAAGTTGGACAAGCAGTGTCTAGGGTGAGTTCGAAAAGCCAATGGGCTGAAATTCATGCACCCAAGACCTATTTATATTCTACCACCAAGAATAGTATGATGGTATTTCCAATTAAGTATGTCCAAATACCCAATTAAAGTTCTGTCCTCTCTTCATTTCATTTGTAGGTTATCAGATATTGTTTACATAGTGCAATTGAAAAAGCTCCATTCGATGGTGCTAGCATCTTGGTAAGAGAATACGTCATGTAAATGCTGTAAATATTTTTGTATAGTGATTGCATATCAAACAAAATACATATTCATCTATCCCAATCCTGAGACGATTGAAGGCAAGTTACGAGTCTATTCTACTCAGGTTCCGCTATGCGTGATCATCTTTATTGGTTTTATGGTCTGATTTAAAATATTTCATCTTATTTGCCGTAATCCACTTTTTCTCAGAAATTTATTCAACTAACTTAAAATGTCTCAAGTGATGAATGATATTTTTTATTTCTCTTAACAGTGTATATTTTCGAATTTTTTGGAAGGAAGGGCAGAGGTGACTTCCCCAGGATTTGGGGTCTTAACCAAACCATTATGGCTTTGCCTTTGGATAATGCAGATCACCATCTTCAAAAGTTACGGCACTAACGAAATGGTTAATGACGTGAATGCTCAGTGAATTCCCGGTCATTCACATTAATGTCCAAACATAGCGGGAATTCACGCGAATGAGCATGCATTCACGTCATTGCTCGGATTCAATACGTTGCCTGTAACATATATGTACATATTTCTATTTAACATTTTACAGGTCTCAATTTTTATCCGATAGTCATGAAATTTAATACACTTATTTTGATCTAGAGAAGGATGAACCCTATTATTTTTGGTTGAGATTGGCCGGATTATACGTCCGATACATCCTATTATGTTGCATTTTTGAAGCTTTAATGGTTTTAAAATGCATAATTTTGAAACAATATATACGAAATTTGGTACAGACGTTGAAAATATTATGTTCTAACCATGTTCTAACCTTCTAAAAAATTTGGTTTCAATCGGCTTATCGGTTCATCCAGATAGTGATTTGAAAACGATTTCAAACTATTGCTAAGAAGTGAAGATAAATTCCAAATGAATCAGAGAAGCTGGTCGGAAAGCAGGCTTGTTATTATTTTATTTCCTAAACAACCATTTAATAACTTACGTACTTTTCTATGACTTCACTGTACAATAATTCATAGTGAATTTCCTTGACACTTCATTTTAAACGTACTTACTCACCGAATTTTTAGCCAGCATTTTGCCAAATACTTTTAATATTTTCCTTTTATGTTTTGTATAGGTACATTTATTTACAATTAGTTTTTGGTTTATGAAAATCTACATTTTCTAACGTGGGTTGCTGCGCTAGAGTTTTCTTAAATTTTTGTCTCAAACGTGAAGATATTTGTTTCGTTAAATTTTTGTATTTTCGTCTCTAATTTCGTCTTCGAATGCATAATATGTATCTTCGCGATTAAAATAGATGAAATAGATGCGCAGAAAAGCATGGAGGAAGCAGTGGAGTAAATTTGACAAAGAAAAAATAAGAACTTATAATATTCTTTATATACATATGTCGCAATCAATTTCCAAAATCAGCCTTTATCGAAAATTCCTCGACATTTATTTTTTTGCGGTCAAATGCTGTAATAAATCCGCATTATAACTTTTGATCGAATTAAATTAGGCATTATATGTAGGTAATGTGTACCTATCACTCTCCGGTATTTTTTATTATTATAGAATTTGGCTAAGTTTTATCAATATTATTCGTCAGTCAAAACCAATTAATCAACAAATACTAATAGTCAAATTAATTCAAACGTATTATTAATAAATATAATATGGATAAATTTCAGTTATAGCTTTTTTTTTTTTTTTTTTGTTCAATACTATACTTATACGAAAATTTATTGTAATTAAAAAAAAATGCTTGAAATGACTGAAATTTTTCCATATTATATTTATTAAAAATACGTTTGAATTAATTTGACTATTAGTATTCGTTGTTTTATTGGTTTTTACTGACGAATAATATTAGTAAAACTTAACCAAATTCTATGTATAATTACAGAAAATGCTGGAGAGTGATGCACATTACCATACAATGACCAATTTCATTCGGTCAAAAGCTATAATGCGGATTCATTATAGCATTTGACCGCAAAATAGTAAATGCCTAGGCATATTCGAAAAAGACTGATTTTTGCATTTGAAGGCGACGTACGTATATATACGTATATATTTACGGATCGATTTGATAAGCCACTCCTTTTTATAAGTTTTTATTCTACTCACTACTGCAATTTTAAAATATACTAATACTGCAGCCAATCTTCCACATTGAAATAATATTTATTTCGCATGAAGCTAAAGCAAAAAACAAATAAAAAAATAAATAAAAGTTTATCTTTTAAAAACACGTTTTTAACATAAACTTATATTTTAGAAGTCTGTTAAAAATGGTTAATTGTGAATACATTACTGCAGTGGTGAAAAATAATATATTGTTTCAAGCATCCGTTTCCTGGGCGATTATCCAGAAACCCATACTCATACCCTTGTAAAATGAAGGAAATGTTCCGTTGTCTTTGTAAAAGCTCGCGATGGATGCCAAGTTATAACAAGAAAACAAATCACGAAGTTGGGATTGCAATCATATAATATTATAAAGTGGACGCAATTAAGGAACTTTGCGACCAAGTGTGATCCCGTTAGTTAGGTCTCGTCGCTTCCTCGTATACTATACCTGGTGTAATAAAGCGTAGCTTCAAAAGGAGAACGCGAATGAGAAATCGTGTGTCCTGCGATCTACGAAAACGAAAACCTGAAATTAGTGTAATTTTCTTAATATCCATAATAACCGATTTCCGTCGTGAAACTTGTGGGTATGCGGTTTTTCTGGTGTAAAAGTACGATGTACCACAGTAGGTATAACTCATTCGACGTTCGTACGAATAGGGGAAACTAAATGACTTTCAAACATATCAAATGACTTCGAGAAAGTTGAAAATCGACGCCTCGAGTTTCCGTTCAATTTATCTTTTTGTGCGTATCCAACCGACGAGAAGAGATTACGATTAGCCGACGCGAAAATTAAAATTAAAAGTACCTACTTTTTGTTCGCTTTCTTCGTCTCTTGATGTCGTCCATTTTCAATAGCTACCGAACGGCGGTAAATTCATATAGTATGCTAGAAATCGATTTTTAGAAGTAAAGCTAGCAGAGAGTTGACCGTTGGAAATTGATAACGTCTTAAACAGAACTCAACTTCAGCTTCATTCTGAAAAAATTGCCATCAGTCGTCTAATTTACATAATTTTTCATTGGATGCACCATTGAAATTATTTTATTTTTTTGGGTTCTCCGTCCAGGTAGCTTGTTGGCTCTTTGGGTATGTCTGTAACTATGGTATTTTTACTAGACTGCGAGTAAGTTTATACCATTTTCATTTGTATATTGTGTAACAAGTGCATTAAGTGAACTACTTTGTATCGAATGTGAAGAATTTGCGGAGAGTGCTGCAAACTTCACGCAAAGTAAAATAGCCCACTATCACTTGTTACACACCACACTTTTTGTAACTAGTGCAAAAAAAAAAAAAAATTGCAATAACTTCCCTTCCCAAAAAAAAAAAAACTAAGGAAAAAATCTATAAAGTGATACGTAAAAACACACGAAAACGACAAGTTTTCCATTATTTTGCGTTTTTTTGTTCATTTATTTTCAAACAGCGAGTAATGATTAAAAAATTATAAGGGAAGTGATTTCAAGTAAATTTTTTACTTTTTCCAGCAGTGCCAATCCAAACTTTATAGCTTACTTAGTGGCTGAGGGATCATTGAGTGAAAGAAGAGAGGTTTCTACATTTTAGAAAACTGCAAATTTTCCATTAGTTTTCATCCTTTTTGTTTCTTTGTGATCAAATAGTAAGAAATAATTTTAAAATTGTGTAGAAATTTAAATTTTATCCCCTTTTGAGAATTACAAACCCCAGCTCTCTATCTCAATTAGAGACAAAGAAATCATTTGAGAGGTTTTTTAAAAAATTGAAATGCGTAGAATTGAAATGGCAACTTGGTGAACAGTTTTTCATGAATTAAAGTGAATATAAATATCAAAATTCCCATAACTATATTCAATAGTTGTTGAAATATGGCTGTCTGTAGTGGCATGTGTAAAATATTTTATATCATACTTGATCAGAAAGGCATTGTTTACATTGGTATTTTTCAAGTGAAAAGTAGCTTGTATCATTGATGAATATAATCTCAATAAAAAGTGATCGCATCTCCATGTAAAAACGTAAAGCATCTTTTTACATGGAAGCTTGTTCAGTTTACATTGAGGTAGAGGTTACATTTTCTAAATGAAATGTTGAACTTGCCAAAATGAAAAGGTTTATATTTTATTCCGTTTTTTATAATTTTTAAGAAAAACTAATCATTATGATAGAATTCAATGTTTCATCGTTTTCTAATCATTAATTATATAAAATATCTTCCTCAACAAGATTCAAAAGTGAGTTTACATGATTTTGGAATTGCTCACTCCCTGCCCTCATTTTGAAAACTACCTCACATGTAATTGCTCACTTTTGAATCTTTATATGTACTATATTATTTTATAATACATGATCAGAAAAGCAATGTTTACAGTCGTATTTTGCAAATAAAAAGTAGTGCCTATCACTGTTGGTTGATGTCGTTCAATGTAATCTATATTTTCATTAATTTAGAATTTTTATTTCAACGTAAAATTCACTGGTCCTCCTGGGTTTTAACTTGGAAATAGCTCACTTGCTGCGCTCGTTTTGCAAACTTTCCCTTGCATGTAATTACTCACTTTTGAACCTTGGTGTGTAATATACTATTACACACTTTTATGCATATGCAAATTATGGAAAATCAATATCTACTTCACTGATCAAAAGTTCGTTGATTTACCATTGCAATATATACATGTAAAGTTGTGGTTTTTGTGCATTCGTTACAAGAAGTTCATTTTGGTTGTGGCTTTTAGAATTTTTACATATATCGTAGTTGCTTTCATTCTTCATGAATGCTCCGCTGCAGTTCACGGTTTTGTGGCGACCTACATTTTCGATAAGTTTTGACCTCTTCACGGTAGCTTCTCATCTTTGTTTCTGCATGTACACCCCATAAATGTTACTTTATTATCTTATATTCAGTTCTGCTATTTTTCTAATTCGATTAGAAATATAAAAGAAAGTGAGAAAAGAAACAAAAGGGTTCGAACTATTAATTTTACGTACCCTCCTTTCTCTCCCTCCTCATTTACCTACCTCTTCGGATGGTAATTTATTGTTTTCGAGAACACGTTATTCGTTTCAGTTATCTTTTGCGAAATCTAGCCGATAAAAGTTGGAATAAAGGAGGCTTGTATCTTCTACAGAATAAAATGCACTTCGGAAGCTATTGAAATGAAGTACTAGTGTAATATTCCATTTTTATTTTTTAGTTCTTTGCTGTTCATTTTACTCAGAGACTTCCGTTTCATTTACATCATTGTTTTAAAATACTGCAGCGAGTGTCATTTTGTTTTTCTTGTCTTTCTCGTCGTCCTATCTTTTCTGAAGTAGTTCTTTATTGTTTTTTTCATTGTTTGTTTTTTAAATCACCTATTCGGAAAATTCTCTTTATCTTACTTAACGCATACTAGAACTTTGGCGAGGTTTATTCCATTTCTGCTCCTCTCCTGTTTATAATAGGACCAAGAAATTAATACAGTCGAACTTATTTACAAATCCTTTGATCGTAAAACCTATCGGACTTTAGATACTAATTTGTTGGAAGCTGAATTGTCCGCAAGCGGAAACGTCGTCCTACGTGTTCGTAATCTCGAAAGATTTCTGAAAAATCTTGGATACACAGTGCACGGCTGCACGCCATGTACCTACTCATAAAAAATTTTTGAAAAATTTAAAAGCAACGTTCCCGCTCAAAAAATTTTCTAAGGACATAATTTTGAAGTCATGGTTTCTTTGCAAAGTTATTAATGATGCCCAAAAAGAAACAAATTTATGAGATTCTAAAAAACAAATTTTTTGCTTATTTTCACCTATCACCGACTGAAAATAATAATTGCGGAGATAAATTTAATCCACTGCCTTCGAACTTTCTTCATATTTTTATTTTTGTATTTTAAATTTAAATCATTATTTTTTGGGTGAACGATTACTCAATTGAAATCTCTTCTTTAAATGTCAAAATTGGAACAAAACGAGTAACAATCACCAAGGCTATGTTCTTCACTTATTGGAGGGTAAACAAGTCTTAAATAAAAAGTTCTCCTCCCAATCAAGACAGTTGGTCGTATCGAGGTTTTTTAATTAAAAATTTTTGAAGAGAAAATATTTTCAACCAAATCAAGCAAATATTTCTGAAGGAAAGGAAAATGACGAAAGGAAAAAAACTGAGAAACGTTTTTTTTCTTTTTGAACGGACCAAAAGACGTTTCGTCGTCATTGATTTTTTAATAAATATTTTTTCTTCATTCGTCTGTTTTCCATTCCTTTTTTCCCAACTTAGAAAAATTTGTCGCTGCGTACAATACGTGCTTTTAATTTTCGATAGTTCTTGATCAACTAATGACATCGAATTGTGTCGAAGATTCCAAACTTGATTTTTCCTTTCTTGGAAAAGTTTTTCAGCAAAACTTTTTTTCACGTCGGTAACATTAAAGAGAAATCGTATCGTAAATTTTTCACCATCTTTAAGCTAGAACAGCCTTAGATAAAGATGGTTTGGCCATTTGAAATTGTAGTAATACCTGAAAATAACTGCTTCTTTGCCAGTTTGAAGGACGTTTTTTCAACCTCTCTCTTTGCTACCTTCGTTGTATTGGAAGAGGCTTAAAAAGATAAACACAGATTTTCTTCTTTTTCTCGAGCTTTTTCCGTATCTTTCCAATAGGAAGCGAATTAACAATTTTTTTTTTTCGTTGGTCTTTTTCTTACTTATTTTAACTTTAGCTGTCTGCCTAATCTTACTGTAAAGATAAAAGCAGTTTCCCAAAGAATAAATCGAACTATCAGGTTTTTTCTTTCGATTTTCTTTTTCTCATTGCTTCTTCCTCGTTTCATTTTTTTCTTCGATATTGAGGTATTAAAAGATGAAAACATTTTGTAAAAAGGCCAAAAAAATTATTATTGCTAATCTGGACTGAAACGAACTTTTTGTTCACCCTTGATAATGTCAAAATATCATTGGTGTTACTCTTCTTCTTCTTTATTTTTTTCCTTTTTCATTTTTACATGAAGGAAACTACCTGATTAATTGGTACTCAAAGGACAAGATAAAAAATCAACTTCTGCTTTAATATTTTCTTTTTAAATAAAATACGTAGTTTACTTTTGTTTTGTAAACCACGAAAAATTCGACTTCCTAGGGCTGCTTACCTTCTTAAATTCTCTTATTAGAATTTTTATTTGTGAAATTAGGAGTCTGATTCGACTTAGGTAATGTAGGCGATGTGAAAAAATTTATGGGCCTGGAATTTATAATAACCTCAGATATGTATATCGATGAAAGTGAAATTAAATTACGATATCTTTCAGTAATGTCATGTGTTCGTATAAGTGTTTCCTTGATGATGGTGTAAATTATATCAGAGGAATGAGGTTTTCGCTTAAAAATGTGTTATTTTTAAGTCTGAAATTCATAGAATTTAATTTTTTATTCACAATTTTTTGACGAATTTGTGTGTGCGCCTATGCCTATCGAATACTTTTCTGTTTAATATTACTGATTCCCTTTAAAAGGCTTTGAAGATATTTAGTTGGCGAATTATGATATTTCTGTGGAATAATTATAAAACAATTTATTTAAAAAAGAAAATCATTCGGAGAACCAAAATACTGTGATAAGCTTTAAGTAGGATTTTGATGTAAAAGAAAGAAAAAAAAATTAAATTCTGTAATATTCTACTCGGATTTTCCACAAATTTATTGAATTTAGTAAAAAAAAATATAGGTAACTCGAAAAAAAATGGAACTTTTAATTTCCAAGTTCAAACTCAACTTATAAATGAGTCGTGTCATTTAGGTATAAGTATACAAAAAAATGTAAAGAAAGAACCTTTTAAGAAATTATATTCAAAATATAAATGGCATTATTGCATATCAGAGAAATCAAAACATTGTCACTTACATATAAAGAAAGGTGAGATGTCCGAAAATTATTTTATTGAGAATTTAAATAGAAAATTGAAGATACTTGTTTAACGAGCTTTATCTTTTCAGATATATCAAAACTCTTTGAATATTCTTGGAATATAGAGGAAACGTTGCGAAATATCGAGTTCGTATAGAATTCATGAAAATAATACAAATCCTATGTAGGAAATTTGCCTTTGTCCAGTGTAGGGTGTAACTTGTAGAACTTCTATTTTATAATTATAAATTTTTTACCACCTTACCAAAATTGAAAAGGTAATAATTCTTGTTAATTTTATGATGGACTAAAGAATTTGGAGGATTAGTTGAGAATGAATGTTGGAACTTCCCTTGTGTTTCTTGATACAGAACTAAATCGAAGACGTTCTATCTTTGTCTACATTTTTTAGGCTGAAAGGAGATAGTTCAAGAGTTTTTATATTTGGTGGTATACAAATATTCTTCATATTTATGGATATCATTGTCACAAATGATAATTGTGGGGTGCCGCGGTTAATGCATGCGCCTCTCACAACAATTACCTCGTTATTTGTATGCCACTAAGCAATATTAAAATTAGACTACAACTGGTGAATGCCATAGCCCCTGAACCAAAAAGATTGTTCATCTCAGATATGTGGGAACTGGCCTCATAACCATTCAGCAAGTGTACAAGTACACCCGTCACTAGTGATTGGGAGTCCCCACAATAATGATTTTTCCAATACCTGTGTATATGAAAGATTGATTTAGTGGTATTCTAACTCGCCTCCAAATCGATGGTCTCATGCACATAAATGCTCGGTGACTTTTTTACAAAAAACAAGTTAGATGCGTAGATACATTGAAGAAGCAATAAGCTGTCGGCCTGCCTTGAAAATTAGTTGATTTTGTTATTATTTTTGCTAGTAGAATGCATAAAATCAATTCATTTTCAAAGCAGGCTGACAGCTTATCCTTTCCTAGATGTATTTAGGTGTCTAACTCATTTTTTTTGAAAAGTAACTTAGTTAAAGTGTGCTTGAGATCATCAAAATTTGGTTTCAATTGGTATTATAGTTCATACCTTAGAACTGTTTGAGGGTCTAATTTTTTCAGTTGACTAAATAAAAGTCTCAATTTTTATAATGGTCACAAAATTTTGTACAAACATTACCTTCAATACAAAGACTAGACCCACTGATTTTGGTCTCAGTTGGTCAATTTGTTTCCAAATTATTGGTAATTTTATGCAATTTTCCTCTTTTTCCCTTGTGATAATAGTAGTGAGAAGTCTATTTTTAATGGTTAATCGAGAAAAACTTTTATCATAGTGTAAAAAAAATTAAAAATAATTATTTCAAAAAGTCGAATAACTGGATAGTGATCAGTGAGATGTGTTTTCTCTGAGCCATGTAAGCCTTGTAATTTATTCATTTTGTTGAGTAAAATAATGAAATTTAAATAATTCTTAGCATACATTAAAAGCACAGGATAGAAGAGCTGGAAACTGGCATGAGCTAAAAAATGTTGGGAAATATTCTGGTGGTGGGGAACCCAGGAAAAGCATAAGAGAGGAACCTTCATGGAAAAATTATACTTCTCAACCATTGCGATCCCAACTCGGATTTATTTTATTTTCAAAGTAAAATTTTATTAGGTACAATCGAATGCCTCAACTAGAAAAATGCTAAAAAAAATATTTTGAATGGGAGCCTAGGCTTATTTTGAACACATTACATCAAATGATGAAGAAAACAATAAAGGATTTAAATTAGTAACAATATTTAATTGTTTTATCATCATTGAACTTGTCAAAAGTGAAATTTCTATACTTATCAATATTTTGGAAAAGATTTCTTTAAATGGATATTTTTCTTTTGATTGTATTTTGTCTATCTGTTTGTAATTATTTTCATTTCTCCATCTTACTTATCTCATTACCATTGGTGTTTTACAGTGTTTACAATTCTCCATTTCAAATATCCTTAACAGTTTGTTTATAAAATGAGATTGTTTTAACACCAATTTATTAGAGCTCCAATTTCTCTTTATTTCAATACCTAAGTATTCTTTGGGCATACCCATTCCAGAATACTTAAATATCTTTCGTAGATTCTCCTTTAACTGTTCAATTAACTCCAAAAAGTTTCCTATTAACAATATGTCATCGACATATGATAAAAATATTACAAAATTGTTTCCATTTCTCCATTTGAACAGACAGGGATCTTTAACATCACTGACCAAGCCATTTTTATTCATCTCTGTGGTAAAAAGAACATTCCAACTTTTTGGACTAGTTCTCAAACTGTATATTGATTTGTTGAGTTAACAGACTTTGTTTGCTCATTCTGAAAGGTTTATCTTCATCCCTTCAGGAATCTCCATTTACATATATAGAACCAGTTACTTCTCCATGTAGAAATGCAGTTTTCAAATCCAACTGACAAATCTCCAGATTGTACTTATTTATTATTGCCAGCAAATTTTGTACACTTGTCAATGGTGTTACCGGTGCATATATCACCAATAGACTATACTCCATTTTGTCTTTCAATCCTTATCCCACTAGTCTCACTTTACAACAGACTCTTCTGTGTGGTTCCAACTTGATTTTAAATAGCCATCAAGAATCTATGACATTAGGTTTTCTCCCATATTCATTAACAACTGGATGGTCTAGGTGTTCTTTAAATGAGTTTAACTCCTCTTTAATGGCTTTTCTCCATTCTCAGCTGGTTGAGGAACCTAATGCCTCCACATACAGTTTTGGATCCTCATTTATCTCAGCCATTGCCATATATGTATACAAACTTATCTAAATTATTATCTAGGTTTTTGGCTTCAATACATTTTTCTCCTTCAATGCTAAAAGCCTGCTTTGTTGTACAGACTGTCTTATTCCCCAACCAACTCCTCTGCCATGAAAGAAAACTCCGTGGCCACCTGGGTGAATTACTCCATGTCCAGTTCTCCTATACTGGCTCCTGGTATCAGCAGCCACTAGCTGCATTTTCCCTCTCTTGGGACATGTCGCTGAAATATGTGTTGTTGGTACATGCACTACACCAGTCTGCATATCACCACAACCTCTGTAGACGAAGTTACTCCAGATTTTCTATGGCAATATATGCAAGCTCTGGTGAACACCTTTGTGCTGTAACACTATTACTCTTTACTGATTTTATTGCAATTACTACTGACTTTATTACGATTTCCATGTGATTTCTTTCAACATGAGTGCACATTGGACTTGACAAGTTGGGATGAGAATTTTTTTGAGTTGCAAAATTATACGGATCTGTGAAGTTTGGAAATCACAATTTCAGTGAAAATGTCATTGGACAACATAAACCCACGTATCTCGAACAGTGGTAGAATACACCATTAAAAAACGGCACTCAAAATTAATTGAAATAATTAATAAAACACATAAAAACATTATGACTAGAATATATTGATGTTCAGGTATTGGAGACTATAAGTCGACTAAAAACGTAATACAGAAAATATATAATAATGATCAAGTACAAATTATCAAGTCACAGATTATATAATTATCACAGACTGTGAAATCGTAAATGTTGGGTATTCTTGAATTGGTATAACCAACAGGTTCTCAGCTATTTGGCTATGTATGAGTATGAGAAAGTATTACCTGTATGTAAGTTGACTGAGTTGAAAATACATATATTGTTGTTACAATATTACAGGTGTTAATGAAATTGAAACTCAATTTGGTCATAAGTTGATAGTCAGAGTATTAGACTTCAACACACAAGATTATTTTAAAGTTTTCCTCCATTTGAAATTTATAAAATTCATGTCTGATTTTAATTCAGTTTACAAATTTGATAAAAATGTCATATGTTTCACAGTATTAAGTTGTACGGATGGCGGTTATATCCATTTCAGATTTTTCCCTTTCCTGAGACAAAATAAGGAATATGTTGCAAAAGTCAACGATGTGCTTGGTTCACCTAAATTAGAGTGTTGGAAAATGAATGATTGGAAGTTGAATCACTCTTATAAAATTAAAAATGTTCCGTTAATTGATTCGGGATTTGGGAATTTGTTCTTAGCCTCGATTTTTGGTGGTAATATTGTGTTTCAAGTGTACCTGCCCGTGAGAGTAGGGTAGGTGTTACATGATGAGAAGTCAGTTTTACAGTTCAATCAGAATGTTTACTGTTTCAAGATATTAAGTTGTGCGTTCGATAGATCGGTTCATTTGGAATTCTATGGTTTTAGTTTGAAGATAACCATTATTTTGAGAAAATCAACACTAAAGTGAGTAAAGGTAAAGTTGAATTATGTAAAATTAAGGATTTGGAATTAAACATGGTTCATAAAGTTTAAAAAATTGAGTTGATTGATACAAAATTTGGACCATCGGTGTTGACACAATTAATTTAGCTGACAGACCTGATCGAGGTTAAAGTCTTTCTCCCTTCACAAATCATCAGACAGTTTGAAAAGGGTGAGTTAACATTGGATAATTTTTGGGAATAGGAGAAAGGTGTCATTGTTTTAAGTCACGCTGACCATGGTTTAGTCCTGTTGATGTTTTCCAATATTACCAAAAACCATGATAATATTCATACCAACTTCGAAGAAAAAGAGGAAGACAATGAACTGTAGAATGTTTGCAGGATTTATAAAAAATCAATAAAGGTTTTGTCTAATTGTCCAACTCGTGACGTATCCAGGTGAAATAAAGTTTTTTAATTTTATTTTAATAAGAGGGTGCTGTTCAGGACCAGGCTATTTAAAGTAACACTGGGTACACACTTTTTTATTTTACTTTTGCAGTAGAGGATTGTGTGCCTTTCACATAAGGCACTTTGTGCCCTTCACAATGTGTGCCTTTCACAAAAGTCACTACATTCCCGTTGTGATATGTATGCCTTTCACAAAAGGTACTTCACACCCTTCTCAAAAAGCACTTCTTTTACAAAATACACTTTGCTGCCTTCACAAAAATCACTTCTTTAACAAAAGGCACTTTACACCCTTCACAATAGTGTGTGCCTTTCACAAAAGGTACTATGCGCCCTTTTCCATGTGTATGCCTTTTTTGAAAGGCACACACCCATTGTGTATGGTTTAAAGTACCTTCCATGAATGAAGTGCCTTTTGTGAAGGGTGCATTGTGCCTTTTGTAAAAGGCATGCACATTGTGAAGGGCACATAATGCCTTTTGTGAAAAGCACACACACATTGTGAAGGGTGTAAAATGCCTTTTGTGAATGAAGTGACTTTTGTGAAGGGTGCATGGTGCTTTTTGTGAAAGGCACACCATCCTCTATCACAAAAGTAAAATAAAAAAAGTGTATGCTCAGTGGGACTTTAATTAGGATGGTCCTGAAAAGGATCCTTTTATTAAAATAAAAAATATAAATTAAATTAAAAATTGGCACACAACATGTCAATAATTATTTGTCCTGGATTCGTCACCAGTCTGAGAATTGGACAAAACCTTTTTTGATTTTTTATAAATCCTGTAAACAACCTACAGTTCATTTTCTTCCTCTTTTTTTTCGCCATTGGTACGAATATTATCATAGTTTTTGGTAATATCGGAAAACATCAACAAGATTGAACCATCGTCAATGTGACTTAAAACAATGACACCTTTCTACTGTTCCCTAAACTCATCCACTGTCAACTCACCTTTTTCAAACTGTTTGAAATTTTAAACATGTACAAAAAAATTTTTCCCCAAAAAATAATTCTCTACCATCAACCAAAAAAATTTCTCATTTTATCCGCAACAACAAAAAAATTTTCCAACATTTGAAAGAAATTTCAACACTGACCATCAACAGTAACAACGTTTACCCACATCAGAGAGGGGAAATTGGATGGACTTTTACAATTGAATGGTCCCTCCAGCCAATGGTGAAGAAATTGTCTTCAAGGTGCCCACCTACATCTGATGGTATATGTTAAGAAAAATGCACTTGATCTTACCATTATTTCTTTGAATCGCTCCGATCTTCATCATCACCAGATGGCTTCTATATTCTTTACTCTCTACAGTAAAGAGCAACCTGAACAGTGGAGTAGCTATTTTTATGCAACTCCTTCTCCGATACTCCAATAGGTAATTGTATGAGGTGGATTTAAGTTAACAAGAACAAAAATAAATTTTAATAATGGTGCCCTATACATCGATGTTTCTAAATTAAATTTCGATAACTCCCTATTATTTCAAAGCGCTATTTTAAATCACCAAAGTGTTTTTTCTAAAAAGCTGTTTCAAAACCAATTTTTGAAATAATTAAAAACTCTTAGCATACGCAATTACCATTAATTAGGTTGCTCCAGAGTACTTTAATTTTGTTTATGAGGAATGACTGCAAACAAGATCGAACCAAATTTTAATAATTCCATCAACTCCAATTAATGTTTGACATTTTACTCACTGATTTTCCTTCATACAAAATACTCCTCACAGTTGCACCAACAAAAAAGAAATTCAATACTGTATTAATTAAAAAAAGATTACAAACAATGAATGCAAAGTTCATAATTCATCATTTACATTCGAGCATGAGATGTTAACTCTACATCAAAACTGATACAAATGATTATTACTGGAAATAGTTAATCCTTACTAAGTTTGCAGTATAAATGGTTTGACCTCAATCCTTCATTCTGACTGGCCAATACTCCTTATCTGTTTTCTCCAAATTCAACAGAATGCAGAATAAAAAGATGATATATACATATATATGTAGCTAACTCCATTCAGCAGTGGTGGAACATAGTAAGCTATGAACATTCTCACTTTGTTCATGTTTTGCAGATTGCCTATATTGACAAATTTTTGAACAATTTTCACCTACACATACTCACACATACAGCAGTGGAGCAGTGTGGTAGTAGTCTCAATTATCTCCTTTTCATCCGCTCTCTGTGTAGCGTCAATGTTTACAGAAACAGTCAAAGGGTGCTGAATTTACCAACTGCATAGTATGTCTGCAATAAATATTGTTGGCACTGGTGGCCTGTACCTATCACCCTTTATCACTCCTAACATGTACATGTTAGATTTATTTTCTCCAGTTACCTAGGTATTCACTCCATTGTTAAAATTAATAAATCTGTTTTCTCCAATCTCCAAACTCTGTCTGTTCTCCACTTCAATTTTTTCTCCAACATATAGTAAAACAAAACAAAATACATTAAAATGTGCACATTCTTCACTCCCTTATTAGTACGTACATTTAGGATAACTTAGTTAAATTATATAAGATTAAGTTTATCCCTATTTGCTGTCGACAGACTTATTTTGTAAGGTACTTCTGAAATTAATTTAAACTCCACTTACCTCTGCATTCATCTTTAATTATTATAAACTCCAGTTTTCACAAATACTTGCAATGAAACTGAAATCACTGGAATCTTGGGCCTGGGATTCCAATCTCATTATTTCCTCAGGTACCCGACACCTCCACCATATTGGATATTGGGGGCAGTATATCCATTTAATTAATTCAGTAAATAAAATGAAGGAGTAAATTGAATAAAATAATCAACAGAAAACACTCCAATACCGCACCAAGTAATAGTTTATTGTATAAAGAGTAACATATAATATGTTAACTCTCAGAACACCAGAAAGAGAAGTAGTAACAAAAACGTATCGAGAGAATAACTAATAGTAGGAAAACATGTCAGTGTAGCCAATAAGTACTCAAGCAATCAATGTAACTGCAATAAAAACTTATAAAAAATGGTAAAAAATATCAACCTACTCATGGTGACAGATTTAATGTTTCATTCAGAAAGTATAACTTCCATTTTGATATAAAGTGAATATGCCTCCATTTAAAGAGATTCTTCAATTTTTATATCGTGGCACATTCAGTTTGCATCGAGGTAACATTCATTATTGATAAAAGTTAATTTTCACTCGCAAAATACCAGTATAACCATTACCTTTCTGATCATGTATTATATAATAGTATATTACACACCAAGGTTCAAAAATGAGCGTTCATATGTGAGGAAAGTTTGCAAAAAGATCGCAGAAAATGAGCAGTTCCCAAGTCATTTAGGGTTTCATTCAGAATGTGTAACCTCTTCTTAGATGAAAAGTGAACGTGCTTCTTTGTAAAAGATACTTCACATTTTTATATGGAGAGCCATTCATTTACATTGAGATTACATTGATCAATGATAAGAGCTACTTTTCACAAGATTGTGAACTGACAGAAAAATTTCTTCAAACCATGAAAAATATTAAAAAAAAATTTTTTCACTGTTTCTTGCATGTGTTAGTGAGCATAGTAGATGCCAGTACAATACTGGTGGGGGAATCTTTTGGACAATGTAGGGGGCCTTGGCCAAGGCATTTCACTTTGTATGTCAGCAATGGCAGTGTGAACTCTAGCGTGTGGTGCTTTGCCCCTCATGCTTCATCTCCCCACTGTTATTGCCCTCAAAGTGGAATACCATGGACTAGATCCCAGCTGCCTGAAAGATCCCACCGCTTGTGCAATGTGTGAACCTAGTACTGATTGATTCTAGTATCTGAACTCATTGTAACTGAAAATATGTCTAATCTAAAAATAATTATTCTTAAAAGCATAAAAAAATGTTGGCGAACCTAACAAACCATTTTATAAGTAAAAATTTAAAAAAAAATTTTTTTTTCCAAAATTTTGGGTTAGCCGGAATTTGAACCTGGCACTTTTGAGGTGGAAAGCCACAATCCTACCATAAAGTTACTGCAACTATACAATAAATTTGATATTATAAAGCTATATTGATCTATAATTAGATGTTTCAAAGAAATTTTCCTGTCAGTCAACAAGTCTCTTTTCACTCGCAAAATATCGCCATAAACGTTGTCTTCTTGATTATGTATTAAAAAAAAAAATTTTCTTCCCGGCAAGCTACACTTCTGTTTTCTATTTTAGTAGGTATGTATTTTTTCTTTTGTTCATTCCAGCTGGATTTAAAATCATGTTAACCCCGAACTACGCTCCTAAAATATCTTATTGCTGATCCTATGTTCGAGAATTATTCATCGTTTCATACAACATAAATTCTATGAATTTCATTTTTTGTTGTATGTCTGACAAGAAAAAAAAAGAAAACAAAAGTACTGTTCAGATGAAAAAACAAAGACGATGTGATGACAAGAGATGTGTTTTTTCTGCTTTCACAGTTTTCTGGAAAATGAAAATCTGGATTTCCATTTTTTTGTCGTAAACGCCTTTAATCTGCACTCTCAAATAACGTGATCGTTTTTTATATACCTTTAATGTCGCTGGTGCTTTTTTTATTGGTTATAATTCACTTCATTTTTTTCTCTTTTCAACGGGTGTATGTTTTTTTTTACTCTCCTCAGAACATCTTTTGGCCGTTACTGTTCTTATATCTTGGGAATTTGACAATACGATATTTATGTTTACGACCTCTTCCAGAGTCTTATTAGAAAAATTTTCTTTCTCAATTCAATGATGGAAGAGCGATATGATGTCTTAGAACAGGGGAAGAGTAGAAAAATAAGATGTGTACAACATACGGCCAGGTTCTTTATTAAATTTATAACACTTTCTCCACCTTCTCCTTCTTTCATAGTTTTTCATCTACCACTAAACTGTGAGACCAAAAAGTCATTTTCAGCTCACGAACATGGTTCACTTGTATTTTCTCGCAAAGGTGACGCTGCGTTCCTCTATCTGAGAAACCGCTGTAAAATATGTTTTTTCCCTTTTATTTCATATTTAATGGCTCCAACTAAAATGACGATGACGACGTGAAGTTAAACGACTATTTAATCTTCGAATATCTAGGTGAAAACTTTCGTAATTAATATTTCAGGTAGGTAAAGAAGGAAATGTAATTTAGTACACGAACCCGTTCCTCTGCTACCACCATTGCTCCCATCTAGTCCTTCGTTCCACTTCTTGTTGCCTCAACCTCCGAAGCTTTTCGATTTCACCGAATTCCTCTCGTCCGAAGAAGGCCTTCTGGCAGTGTTGCGAATGCTGGCACATAGAAATGGCTGGTAGGCAGATAGGCAAAGAGTGTTGGATGTATCTGCGGATGATAATTTACAATTATTTCGGCGACACGCTGTTAAGCCGTCTGGAATTAGTGAAATATCGCAGTTGGAAAATGGATTTTACAAAAAGAGATAGATAAATAGAGAGAGAGATAGTGTGAAAGGGGGAATGGAAGTACGTTAATGCGTTGTTTGGAGGAGGAGGAGGTTTAATATGAAAGAAAGTGTGGCTATGAATGGCTAGGGTTCGAGAAAGAGAGAAAAAACGAATGATATAGGAAATGGAGGGAGAAAAGTAAAAAGCATTCGCACTTTACGGACACCACAGTGAAATAGTGACGCAACAGCGACTAAGGATTGCATTTTTTTCCCATTCCGAAAATTCATGTTGAATTCTTTTGGGGTAATGAATAGCTAACTTTGGTGGCAGATTGCCAAATGGGCGAATGCGAAATGACACCGTTGGTGAAACTAATGATCATTCAACCACTTTTTAATTAGCTCCATGGGAAAGTGTGTCGTCTCGTGGGTTGACTAATATTTGTGCTCGATGCCAAATAAATTTAAGCGTATTATTGGCCTAGTATTTATGTTGATTCTTTTATTTCCTTTTCGCATTTTTTAGTTGATATTAATGCCAGAATTCTAGATAATCTACATCCATTCAGTGACAATACCTAATTATTGAAGTTACATGTACGTCATCCACGCTATGAAATGGATGATATGAATCAACTTCAGACATTGGGATTGGTTGGAAAAGTAAAAGAAGTATAGATGCACATAATTGTACAATGATAATCATCAATAGCGTATTTTTTTTCATAACCCAGATGCTCTACGTCGACGAAATGAACGTATTCTTTTCCATTATCTAAGTGGTTATGCCAGAAGATAGGCGTGCCAGAATATTTCCGGGAATTAACAATTTAGAAAGGTAGAGGGGCCTTGGCTAAAGTCTGTCACTTTGTTTGGCCAGTGTGAGGGTGGCATCCCAAAGTAACATACTATGAACCGACTCCTCATCCTTTCGCCGAATTGTCGATCTTCTACGAGTTCAAAAGCATCTGTGAAAGAAAAATATTTAAAAAAATTGAAAATTCGATTAAAAATCCGGCATGGTAGGAATTTTAACTTGGTTCTTACCGCATGCTGTACGTAGATTTAGTCTCATGACTATATTGCTGGCTGCCAATGTTCGCTGAGTTGTCAACTTTACACGATTTCAATTCTTTAAGTCCAGTAAAGAATGTATAAAATATGAAAAACTCAGTCAAGGTAATAAGAAATAGAAACGAAGAAAACTTGTTAAAATGAGGAGCTTTTGTTGTTTTTCATTGAAAATTGAATAAGAAATAAAATAAAATAACTAATAAGACCCACCAGTAATAAAAATTAACAAAAAAAATCTAGTGATGTTCACGAATGAGCGGTGGCGTAGATTAGGTATAGTGTGTCTCTAATAATAACGACTTGATTTCATAAAGACGTTCACATTTCAGATTTCACAGCTACATAAAGCGTAAAAATATTTTTGTAAACTAGTTTTGGATGCAGCTTATAATTAAACAGTGTGAATCTTTACATTTTCATTTCCCCTTAGTCCATCTACTAATATGACGTCACGTGGTTCTTTTAAGTATGTGAGTTAGACTATATCACTATACCCACTTGTGTCGTCTTGAGTATCAATACTTATCCGCATTTTATACCTCTAATTATTGAACTGAGCATCGAACAAAAGAAAAACTCCCGAGGAATTGGGTCTTTTATCGCAATTTTTTCAAAGCTGAAAGAATCTATACTATAGCTGCTTGATCGCTTACTAAATTTTAATTTTGACTGTTCATATATAGTTTTAATTTCACGTTTCTTTACGTCAGGAAAGACTTATTTTTCTTTTTCTCATGAAGATAGTAAAACATTTCAAACAAACCATTTTCTTAATCAACAATAATGATGCTACACCAAACTTTTTGAATTCGTGTAGGCCTATAGATTTTCCTCTAGTCATTATCCTCTTTTTATTTTTAGTAAGAAGATTTATTATAATTAAAATACTAAAAATATTTTTGGTTTTTTTTTTTTTTTTTTTTTTTTACATCTGCTTCTCATAATTATTTTGAAATTTCAATATTTTACGTTTTTTCGATCTCAATATTTTAAAATTATAAGTTTTTATTTGAAGTGAAAGTTTCCGCAATCTGTAGGAATTTTTTCAGAATTTATTTGTACCTATGCAACGCAACGACCAGCCAGTGAAAGGAATTTAAAGAATTTTTCAATTGATGAGGCATGAAGACAACCGAAAGCCTTATTGGTCACGTTTTTTTTCTTTTCCCTTTTTAGAGAGAGATTCACAATTTAGACCATACTCAAAGAAACTCGAAAATACAGGAGAAAACCCAGATTATCAACTATAGTAAATTTTTCTTTTGTTCTATAAGAGCGTAAACATTCGTATTTTTCAATAAGATGAGAAGTTTGAACGAATTTGTTCCGTCAAAAATTTGTTTGCGTTGGTACAATGGTTTTGAGGATAGACGAAGATCCTGCAGATCCTGCGTAAAGATAAATTGATTAATTTTCTGTTTGGATATATCAGAAGGACTGTCATAGGTATCCCATGAATTGCTTTTTTCATCAATATATATTTTCTGTGAAAAAAAAATTCTTTGAACAAAATCAATTTAGTATGTACCTATTGTTGGTGAAAAATGGCAGTTTTCTGTTGATTGCATTTTGCATGATTTGATTTTAATTAGACCCATGTTTCTTTTTGTAAGTATTGATTGGTTTTGTTAGATTGTTATTCGTAATAAAATGTTATTCGTTCATTTCCAGCGGAGACCAAATTGTAGAAATAATATTATGGGAAAACTCGGAATTAATTGTTGTCTCTAAGCTAGCCTCAACTTTTAGGGTCTCAACTTGGAGACAATATCGACGGTAAATAAACAACGAGCAATTTACCTCAAAATGAGAAATTTATTTTGATAAATTCATAATTAAAAGAGACTTGAAGTTGCTCTTAGAGAAAAGATAGCCTTTAACTTGGCTTTAAAAATATTAATAATATAAATAAAATGTTTGCTCGAGAAAAGAGAAGACAACCAGAAACATTCGAGGTTCCAACTTAGAAGAGAAACTAAACGTGCGATGTTTGCCTAAAGAAGAATCAAATTCAAGTGAAGTTGATGGCAAAGTGGATTTTCCAGTTGCTTCCAGTTTGAGGTTTGGACAAACGAAGTAAAGTATCTTCCCATAGGGGAGTAGGAAAGACTGTCAAAACCCTTAATTTAATGAGAAGTTCTCCGAATTTGAAATGTCTCTGAATTTGAATATCGAGTACTTATCTAATGGCCAAATCTTAAGGTGCATATTTCGTGTTTTAATATAACAATAGAGATACAGGGAATGTACTCGATATTCCATGAATTTAAATTTGGAGTGGATTTTTTTTTTGTATTGTTTTTCAGTGTTTCACATATTTGTTTACAGGTAAGCAACATGGAAAAACAGTAGGTAAGTGTTCTGGTAAGTTCCAGAAATCTAAAATGTTTAGCGTAAAGTATCAATTTTGAAAGGTCATAAAAATTTTTATTTATTGCCTTGGCTCTCATTGGTCAAATAAAATGGGGGAAAAATAAGGTAAAGTCTAAGATGGCAGGTGCATTAAAAAGGATGGTGAGAGAGCCTTGGGTATAATTATGTATGGAATCGTGTGCACGTTTTCGTGTATAGGGAAGGTAAAAAGCGAGGAGTAGTGTAGTACCTAACACTAGTTACTTGTGATACAACTGCGTAAAGTAGGTGAATTTACTACTAGTGTGATCCTTTTGACAGGAGCCAAAGGCGAGTGATGCAAATCACACGAGTAACAGTCACCTGCTTCGCCCGAGTGTCACATACTATTTTTTACAACACGCCACAAAAATTTTTTTTTCATTAAGAAAAAACTGTTTTGAAAATGTATTTAAACAATACAAAAACAACAAATTTTCCTCTAATTTGCGTTTTTTCATTCGTATATTTTCGAATAGTTAAGAATGAATAAAACTTTTAATGAAATGCAGATTTAATTAAATTTTATATTCTTTCCAGCTATACTAACCCCAGCTTTCTAGCTTAAATAGCTGCTGACGAATTATTAATTGAATGAAAAGAGGTTTCTAGATTCTAAAAATAAAAAACTCTATTAATTTTAGTTGTTTTCCTTCGTTTATCTTCATGCAGTCGAAGACGATTAAAAAATCACATGAAAAGTAAATTTGAGTGAATTTTCTTTTCTTTCCTGAAATGCTAATTCCAGCTCTCTAGCTTAGATAGTGTCTGAGGAATCATTGAATGAATGAAGAGAGGTTTATAAATTCAAAAAACCAGGCAATTTTATACTAATTAGCATCTTTTTTGTATGTTTATTTTCAAACGGTTGAAGATAATTAAAAAATTATGTGAAAATTTTGTAGATTTTATCCTCTTTCTAGCAACACTAACCTTAGCTCTTTATCTTAAATAGAGGTTGAGGAATCAGTGAGTGAAATAAGAGAAGTTTGTTTCAAAGCTGAAATTCTGTGTTCAATTGAAGTGGCAACATGACGACAGTTTTTCACAAAATCCGGTTGTGTAGCATAATGTTGGATAAGGCATAGTGCGCATGCGCAGCCAAGACAATGATTTAATATTAGCAAATATTAGAGCTGCGCATGTGCGAAATTTTACTTTTTGACATTGGGGTTAAATCTCCTACTTCACATATAGGTAGTTAATACGTACGAAAACGTCAGTTTTTGAAATGGGTATTGCAAAAAATTTATTTCATGCTAAATTGTTGAGCTAAATACACGATAAAAATTGTGATGAAGTATTCATTCTGTAACTTTTTAATTTTGAAATTAAATTAAAATTTAGTTTTTGTATTTAGTTTGAAACATTTTTTGTAACATGTGGATAGAAATGCCATCTTTTCAAGCCTTATATGATGTGCAGAAAGTAGCCAATTTCAGAACTCTTCGGGTTTCGTCCACTTTTTTTACGCCTCTTTGAATGCTCGTACTAATTTTCGGGTGGGTATTATAGAA